>CM073588.1:0-199688 GCA_037074715.1 Magnolia kwangsiensis
AACCCTAAACCCTAAACCCTAAACCCTAAACCCTAAACCCTAAACCCTAAACCCTAAACCCTAAACCCTAAACCCTAAACCCTAAACCCTAAACCCTAAACCCTAAACCCTAAACCCTAAACCCTAAACCCTAAACCCTAAACCCTAAACCCTAAACCCTAAACCCTAAACCCTAAACCCTAAACCCTAAACCCTAAACCCTAAACCCTAAACCCTAAACCCTAAACCCTAAACCCTAAACCCTAAACCCTAAACCCTAAACCCTAAACCCTAAACCCTAAACCCTAAACCCTAAACCCTAAACCCTAAACCCTAAACCCTAAACCCTAAACCCTAAACCCTAAACCCTAAACCCTAAACCCTAAACCCTAAACCCTAAACCCTAAACCCTAAACCCTAAACCCTAAACCCTAAACCCTAAACCCTCTAAACCCTAAACCCTAAACCCTAAACCCTAAACCCTAAACCCTAAACCCTAAACCCTAAACCCTAAACCCTAAACCCTAAACCCTAAACCCTAAACCCTAAACCCTAAACCCTAAACCCTAAACCCTAAACCCTAAACCCTAAACCCTAAACCCTAAACCCTAAACCCTAAACCCTAAACCCTAAACCCTAAACCCTAAACCCTAAACCCTAAACCCTAAACCCTAAACCCTAAACCCTAAACCCTAAACCCTAAACCCTAAACCCTAAACCCTAAACCCTAAACCCTAAACCCTAAACCCTAAACCCTAAACCCTAAACCCTAAACCCTAAACCCTAAACCCTAAACCCTAAACCCTAAACCCTAAACCCTAAACCCTAAACCCTAAACCCTAAACCCTAAACCCTAAACCCTAAACCCTAAACCCTAAACCCTAAACCCTAAACCCTAAACCCTAAACCCTAAACCCTAAACCCTAAACCCTAAACCCTAAACCCTAAACCCTAAACCCTAAACCCTAAACCCTAAACCCTAAACCCTAAACCCTAAACCCTAAACCCTAAACCCTAAACCCTAAACCCTAAACCCTAAACCCTAAACCCTAAACCCTAAACCCTAAACCCTAAACCCTAAACCCTAAACCCTAAACCCTAAACCCTAAACCCTAAACCCTAAACCCTAAACCCTAAACCCTAAACCCTAAACCCTAAACCCTAAACCCTAAACCCTAAACCCTAAACCCTAAACCCTAAACCCTAAACCCTAAACCCTAAACCCTAAACCCTAAACCCTAAACCCTAAACCCTAAACCCTAACCCTAAACCCTAAACCCTAAACCCTAAACCCTAAACCCTAAACCCTAAACCCTAAACCCTAAACCCTAAACCCTAAACCCTAAACCCTAAACCCTAAACCCTAAACCCTAAACCCTAAACCCTAAACCCTAAACCCTAAACCCTAAACCCTAAACCCTAAACCCTAAACCCTAAACCCTAAACCCTAAACCCTAAACCCTAAACCCTAAACCCTAAACCCTAAACCCTAAACCCTAAACCCTAAACCCTAAACCCTAAACCCTAAACCCTAAACCCTAAACCCTAAACCCTAAACCCTAAACCCTAAACCCTAAACCCTAAACCCTAAACCCTAAACCCTAAACCCTAAACCCTAAACCCTAAACCCTAAACCCTAAACCCTAAACCCTAAACCCTAAACCCTAAACCCTAAACCCTAAACCCTAAACCCTAAACCCTAAACCCTAAACCCTAAACCCTAAACCCTAAACCCTAAACCCTAAACCCTAAACCCTAAACCCTAAACCCTAAACCCTAAACCCTAAACCCTAAACCCTAAACCCTAAACCCTAAACCCTAAACCCTAAACCCTAAACCCTAAACCCTAAACCCTAAACCCTAAACCCTAAACCCTAAACCCTAAACCCTAAACCCTAAACCCTAAACCCTAAACCCTAAACCCTAAACCCTAAACCCTAAACCCTAAACCCTAAACCCTAAACCCTAAACCCTAAACCCTAAACCCTAAACCCTAAACCCTAAACCCTAAACCCTAAACCCTAAACCCTAAACCCTAAACCCTAAACCCTAAACCCTAAACCCTAAACCCTAAACCCTAAACCCTAAACCCTAAACCCTAAACCCTAAACCCTAAACCCTAAACCCTAAACCCTAAACCCTAAACCCTAAACCCTAAACCCTAAACCCTAAACCCTAAACCCTAAACCCTAAACCCTAAACCCTAAACCCTAAACCCTAAACCCTAAACCCTAAACCCTAAACCCTAAACCCTAAACCCTAAACCCTAAACCCTAAACCCTAAACCCTAAACCCTAAACCCTAAACCCTAAACCCTAAACCCTAAACCCTAAACCCTAAACCCTAAACCCTAAACCCTAAACCCTAAACCCTAAACCCTAAACCCTAAACCCTAAACCCTAAACCCTAAACCCTAAACCCTAAACCCTAAACCCTAAACCCTAAACCCTAAACCCTAAACCCTAAACCCTAAACCCTAAACCCTAAACCCTAAACCCTAAACCCTAAACCCTAAACCCTAAACCCTAAACCCTAAACCCTAAACCCTAAACCCTAAACCCTAAACCCTAAACCCTAAACCCTAAACCCTAAACCCTAAACCCTAAACCCTAAACCCTAAACCCTAAACCCTAAACCCTAAACCCTAAACCCTAAACCCTAAACCCTAAACCCTAAACCCTAAACCCTAAACCCTAAACCCTAAACCCTAAACCCTAAACCCTAAACCCTAAACCCTAAACCCTAAACCCTAAACCCTAAACCCTAAACCCTAAACCCTAAACCCTAAACCCTAAACCCTAAACCCTAAACCCTAAACCCTAAACCCTAAACCCTAAACCCTAAACCCTAAACCCTAAACCCTAAACCCTAAACCCTAAACCCTAAACCCTAAACCCTAAACCCTAAACCCTAAACCCTAAACCCTAAACCCTAAACCCTAAACCCTAAACCCTAAACCCTAAACCCTAAACCCTAAACCCTAAACCCTAAACCCTAAACCCTAAACCCTAAACCCTAAACCCTAAACCCTAAACCCTAAACCCTAAACCCTAAACCCTAAACCCTAAACCCTAAACCCTAAACCCTAAACCCTAAACCCTAAACCCTAAACCCTAAACCCTAAACCCTAAACCCTAAACCCTAAACCCTAAACCCTAAACCCTAAACCCTAAACCCTAAACCCTAAACCCTAAACCCTAAACCCTAAACCCTAAACCCTAAACCCTAAACCCTAAACCCTAAACCCTAAACCCTAAACCCTAAACCCTAAACCCTAAACCCTAAACCCTAAACCCTAAACCCTAAACCCTAAACCCTAAACCCTAAACCCTAAACCCTAAACCCTAAACCCTAAACCCTAAACCCTAAACCCTAAACCCTAAACCCTAAACCCTAAACCCTAAACCCTAAACCCTAAACCCTAAACCCTAAACCCTAAACCCTAAACCCTAAACCCTAAACCCTAAACCCTAAACCCTAAACCCTAAACCCTAAACCCTAAACCCTAAACCCTAAACCCTAAACCCTAAACCCTAAACCCTAAACCCTAAACCCTAAACCCTAAACCCTAAACCCTAAACCCTAAACCCTAAACCCTAAACCCTAAACCCTAAACCCTAAACCCTAAACCCTAAACCCTAAACCCTAAACCCTAAACCCTAAACCCTAAACCCTAAACCCTAAACCCTAAACCCTAAACCCTAAACCCTAAACCCTAAACCCTAAACCCTAAACCCTAAACCCTAAACCCTAAACCCTAAACCCTAAACCCTAAACCCTAAACCCTAAACCCTAAACCCTAAACCCTAAACCCTAAACCCTAAACCCTAAACCCTAAACCCTAAACCCTAAACCCTAAACCCTAAACCCTAAACCCTAAACCCTAAACCCTAAACCCTAAACCCTAAACCCTAAACCCTAAACCCTAAACCCTAAACCCTAAACCCTAAACCCTAAACCCTAAACCCTAAACCCTAAACCCTAAACCCTAAACCCTAAACCCTAAACCCTAAACCCTAAACCCTAAACCCTAAACCCTAAACCCTAAACCCTAAACCCTAAACCCTAAACCCTAAACCCTAAACCCTAAACCCTAAACCCTAAACCCTAAACCCTAAACCCTAAACCCTAAACCCTAAACCCTAAACCCTAAACCCTAAACCCTAAACCCTAAACCCTAAACCCTAAACCCTAAACCCTAAACCCTAAACCCTAAACCCTAAACCCTAAACCCTAAACCCTAAACCCTAAACCCTAAACCCTAAACCCTAAACCCTAAACCCTAAACCCTAAACCCTAAACCCTAAACCCTAAACCCTAAACCCTAAACCCTAAACCCTAAACCCTAAACCCTAAACCCTAAACCCTAAACCCTAAACCCTAAACCCTAAACCCTAAACCCTAAACCCTAAACCCTAAACCCTAAACCCTAAACCCTAAACCCTAAACCCTAAACCCTAAACCCTAAACCCTAAACCCTAAACCCTAAACCCTAAACCCTAAACCCTAAACCCTAAACCCTAAACCCTAAACCCTAAACCCTAAACCCTAAACCCTAAACCCTAAACCCTAAACCCTAAACCCTAAACCCTAAACCCTAAACCCTAAACCCTAAACCCTAAACCCTAAACCCTAAACCCTAAACCCTAAACCCTAAACCCTAAACCCTAAACCCTAAACCCTAAACCCTAAACCCTAAACCCTAAACCCTAAACCCTAAACCCTAAACCCTAAACCCTAAACCCTAAACCCTAAACCCTAAACCCTAAACCCTAAACCCTAAACCCTAAACCCTAAACCCTAAACCCTAAACCCTAAACCCTAAACCCTAAACCCTAAACCCTAAACCCTAAACCCTAAACCCTAAACCCTAAACCCTAAACCCTAAACCCTAAACCCTAAACCCTAAACCCTAAACCCTAAACCCTAAACCCTAAACCCTAAACCCTAAACCCTAAACCCTAAACCCTAAACCCTAAACCCTAAACCCTAAACCCTAAACCCTAAACCCTAAACCCTAAACCCTAAACCCTAAACCCTAAACCCTAAACCCTAAACCCTAAACCCTAAACCCTAAACCCTAAACCCTAAACCCTAAACCCTAAACCCTAAACCCTAAACCCTAAACCCTAAACCCTAAACCCTAAACCCTAAACCCTAAACCCTAAACCCTAAACCCTAAACCCTAAACCCTAAACCCTAAACCCTAAACCCTAAACCCTAAACCCTAAACCCTAAACCCTAAACCCTAAACCCTAAACCCTAAACCCTAAACCCTAAACCCTAAACCCTAAACCCTAAACCCTAAACCCTAAACCCTAAACCCTAAACCCTAAACCCTAAACCCTAAACCCTAAACCCTAAACCCTAAACCCTAAACCCTAAACCCTAAACCCTAAACCCTAAACCCTAAACCCTAAACCCTAAACCCTAAACCCTAAACCCTAAACCCTAAACCCTAAACCCTAAACCCTAAACCCTAAACCCTAAACCCTAAACCCTAAACCCTAAACCCTAAACCCTAAACCCTAAACCCTAAACCCTAAACCCTAAACCCTAAACCCTAAACCCTAAACCCTAAACCCTAAACCCTAAACCCTAAACCCTAAACCCTAAACCCTAAACCCTAAACCCTAAACCCTAAACCCTAAACCCTAAACCCTAAACCCTAAACCCTAAACCCTAAACCCTAAACCCTAAACCCTAAACCCTAAACCCTAAACCCTAAACCCTAAACCCTAAACCCTAAACCCTAAACCCTAAACCCTAAACCCTAAACCCTAAACCCTAAACCCTAAACCCTAAACCCTAAACCCTAAACCCTAAACCCTAAACCCTAAACCCTAAACCCTAAACCCTAAACCCTAAACCCTAAACCCTAAACCCTAAACCCTAAACCCTAAACCCTAAAACCCTAAACCCTAAACCCTAAACCCTAAAACCCTAAACCCTAAAACCCTAAACCCTAAACCCTAAACCCTAAACCCTAAACCCTAAACCCTAAACCCTAAACCCTAAACCCTAAACCCTAAACCCTAAACCCTAAACCCTAAACCCTAAACCCTAAACCCTAAACCCTAAACCCTAAACCCTAAAACCCTAAACCCTAAACCCTAAACCCTAAACCCTAAACCCTAAACCCTAAACCCTAAACCCTAAACCCTAAACCCTAAACCCTAAACCCTAAACCCTAAACCCTAAACCCTAAACCCTAAACCCTAAACCCTAAACCCTAAACCCTAAACCCTAAACCCTAAACCCTAAACCCTAAACCCTAAACCCTAAACCCTAAACCCTAAACCCTAAACCCTAAACCCTAAACCCTAAACCCTAAACCCTAAACCCTAAACCCTAAACCCTAAACCCTAAACCCTAAACCCTAAACCCTAAACCCTAAACCCTAAACCCTAAACCCTAAACCCTAAACCCTAAACCCTAAACCCTAAACCCTAAACCCTAAACCCTAAACCCTAAACCCTAAACCCTAAACCCTAAACCCTAAACCCTAAACCCTAAACCCTAAACCCTAAACCCTAAACCCTAAACCCTAAACCCTAAACCCTAAACCCTAAACCCTAAACCCTAAACCCTAAACCCTAAACCCTAAACCCTAAACCCTAAACCCTAAACCCTAAACCCTAAACCCTAAACCCTAAACCCTAAACCCTAAACCCTAAACCCTAAACCCTAAACCCTAAACCCTAAACCCTAAACCCTAAACCCTAAACCCTAAACCCTAAACCCTAAACCCTAAACCCTAAACCCTAAACCCTAAACCCTAAACCCTAAACCCTAAACCCTAAACCCTAAACCCTAAACCCTAAACCCTAAACCCTAAACCCTAAACCCTAAACCCTAAAACCCTAAACCCTAAAACCCTAAAACCCTAAACCCTAAAACCCTAAAACCCTAAACCCTAAACCCTAAACCCTAAACCCTAAACCCTAAACCCTAAACCCTAAACCCTAAACCCTAAACCCTAAACCCTAAACCCTAAACCCTAAACCCTAAAAAACCCTAAAAAACCCTAAAAAACCCTAAAAAACCCTAAAAAACCCTAAACCCTAAACCCTAAACCCTAAACCCTAAACCCTAAACCCTAAACCCTAAACCCTAAACCCTAAACCCTAAACCCTAAACCCTAAACCCTAAACCCTAAACCCTAAACCCTAAAACCCTAAACCCTAAAACCCTAAACCCTAAACCCTAAACCCTAAACCCTAAACCCTAAACCCTAAACCCTAAACCCTAAACCCTAAACCCTAAACCCTAAACCCTAAACCCTAAACCCTAAACCCTAAACCCTAAACCCTAAACCCTAAACCCTAAACCCTAAACCCTAAACCCTAAACCCTAAACCCTAAAACCCTAAACCCTAAACCCTAAACCCTAAAACCCTAAACCCTAAAACCCTAAACCCTAAACCCTAAACCCTAAACCCTAAACCCTAAACCCTAAACCCTAAACCCTAAACCCTAAACCCTAAACCCTAAACCCTAAACCCTAAACCCTAAACCCTAAACCCTAAACCCTAAAACCCTAAAACCCTAAAACCCTAAACCCTAAACCCTAAACCCTAAACCCTAAACCCTAAACCCTAAACCCTAAACCCTAAACCCTAAACCCTAAACCCTAAACCCTAAACCCTAAACCCTAAACCCTAAACCCTAAACCCTAAACCCTAAACCCTAAAACCCTAAACCCTAAAACCCTAAAACCCTAAACCCTAAAACCCTAAACCCTAAACCCTAAACCCTAAACCCTAAACCCTAAACCCTAAACCCTAAAACCCTAAACCCTAAAACCCTAAACCCTAAACCCTAAACCCTAAACCCTAAACCCTAAACCCTAAACCCTAAACCCTAAACCCTAAACCCTAAACCCTAAACCCTAAACCCTAAACCCTAAACCCTAAACCCTAAACCCTAAACCCTAAACCCTAAACCCTAAACCCTAAACCCTAAACCCTAAACCCTAAAAACCCTAAACCCTAAACCCTAAACCCTAAAAACCGTAAACCCTAAACCCTAAACCCTAAAAACCCTAAACCCTAAAACCCTAAACCCTAAACCCTAAACCCTAAATATTAAACCCTAAACCCTAAACCCTAAACCCTAAAAAACCCTAAACCCTAAACCCTAAACAGTCATTACGTATGACCGTTTAGAACTCATCATACGTGATGTGACTCAAAAATCTATACGGTCCACATGAAGAAGCACCGCATGAAAGCCCCTTTGTGCAATTTATACTTTGATCCAAAACTTTGGTGGGCAGTGATAAATGAAAATAGTTTTCTCCCTTGATTTTCATTTCTCTTTGCTTTGGCCCATCAGAATTTTAGATCGAGGTGAAAACTTTTCCCTAGGGGTTTCATGGGATTTCGCATCACATGGACAGTTCGGATGAAACGCCCATGACACGTGTGAAAAGGCCCAAACGTGCGTAGGTGACCATGACTCTATATGCTGAATGCGCATTTTTAGAGAACTCATCATATGTGATGTGACATGTGCACAAAGGTGCGCACGTGCGTAGGTGAGCATGACTCTATATGCCGAATGCTCAGCTACGAACAAGTTCGCACGGAACTCGTGCAAACTTTTTTGAGAACTCATCGTACGTGATGTGACTCCAATATCTGAATGGTCCACATGAAGCAGCACCTCATTAAACCCGATGGGCCAAATTTTTACTTTGATTCAAAACTTTGGTGGGTAATGAAAAATGAAAACATTTTTCTCCCTCGATTTCCATTTCTCTTTGCTATGGCCCACTAGAATTTTAGATCACGGTGAAAATTTTTTCCTTGAGTTTTCATGGGATTTCGCATCACATAAACTATTCGGATTAAACACCCATGATAGGTGTACAAAGGTGTGAACGTGCGTAGGCAAGCATGACTTTATATGCCGAATACTCAGCTGAGCACCAGTTCTCATGTGCGAACTTTTATGAGAACTCATCATGCGTGATGTGACAGTAAAATTTGCATGGTCCACGTGAAGCACCACCTCATGAATCTCCCTGGGCCCAATTTTTACTTTGATCCAAAACTATGGTGCACCATGATAAATGAAAACAGTTTCCTCCCTTGATTTACATTTCTCTTTGCTAATGCCCACCAGAATTTTAGATCACGGTGGAAATTTTTCCATAGGGCTTTCATAGGATTCCGCATGACATGGATGGGTCAGATGAGACTCCCATGACACGTGTGAAAAGGTGCGAACATGCGTAGGTGAGCATGACTCTATGTGTTGAGTGCTCAGTTGCGCTCCAGTTCGCATGTGCGAACTTTTTTGAAACTCATCATACGTGATGTGACTAAAAAATCTGAACGGTCCACATGAAGCACCACCTCATGAAACACCCTGGGTCAAATTTTTACTTTAATCCAAAACTATGCTGCGCCATGAAAAATGAAAACAGTTTCCTCCCTTGATTTACATTTCTCTTTGTTATGGCCCACCAGAATTTAAGATCGAGGTGAAAATTTTTCCCTTGAGGTTTCAGCGAATTCCACTTCGCTTGGACAATTCGGATTAGATGCCCATGAAACGTGTGCAAAGGTGGGCACATGCGTAGGTAAGCATGACTCCATATGCCAATGCTCAACTGCGCACTAGTTCGCATGTACAAACTTTTTTAAGAACTCATCATACGCAATGTGACTCAAAAATCTGAACAGTCCACATGAAGCACCACCTCATGAAACTCCCTGGGCCGAATTTTTACTTTGATCTAAAATTATGGTGCGCCATGAAAAATGAAAACAGTTTCCTCCCTTGATTTACATTTCTCTTTGTTATAGCCCACCAGAATTTAAGATCAGGGTGAAAATTTTTTCCTTGGGATTTCAGCGGATTCCGCATCGCATGGACCGTTCAGATTATATGCCCATGACATGTGTGAAAAGGTGCACACTTGCGTAGGTGAGCATGACTCTATATGCCGAATGCTCAGCAGCGAACAAGTTCGCACAGAACTCATGCGAACTTTTTTGAGAATTCGTCATACATGATATTACTCCAAAATCCGAACGGTCCACGTGAAGCAGCACCTCGTAAAACTCGATGGGCTAAATTTTTACTTTGATCCCAAAACTTTGGTGGGCAATGAAAAATGAAAATAGTTTCCTCCCTCAATTTCCATTTCTATTTGCTATGGCCCACTAGAATTTTAGATCTCGGTGAAAATTTTTCCCTTGAGGTTTCATGGGATTTCGCATCACATGGACTGTTCATTTTAGACGCCCATGATAAGTGTATGAAGGTGCACACGTGCGTAGGTGCACTGGGGCACCTGTGTGTAGGTGAGCATTTAGATTCGATGCCCATGACACGTGTGCAAAGGTGCACATGTGTGTAGGTGAGCATGACTCTATATGTCGAATGCTCAGTTGCATACCAGTTTGCACGAAACTTGTGCGAATTTTTTTGAGAACATATCATATGTGATGTAATTCCAAAATTTGAACGGTCCATGCAAAGCACCCCATGAAACCCCTCGGGCCCAATTTACTTTGATCCAAAACTTTCGTGGGCAATGAAAAATGAAAATAATTTCATCCCTTGATTTGCATCTCTTTGCTATGGCAACCAGAATTTTAGATTGGGGTGAAAATTTTTCCCTTGGCGTTTCATGGGTTTCCACATCACATGGACAGTTCCGATGAGACTCTCATTACATGTGTGAAAAGGTGTGCACATGTGTAGGCGCATAGGTGAACATGACTCTATATGTCGAATGCTCGTTTGCACATCAGTTCGCGCATATGTGAGCTTTTTTGAGAACTCATCATACCTGATGTGACTAGGAAATCAGAACGGTCCACGTTAAGCACCACCTAATGAAACACCCTTAGCCCAATTTTTACTTTGATCCAAAACTATGGTGCACCATGAAAAATGAAAACAGTTTACTCCCTTAATTTGCATTTCTCTTTGTTATGGCCCACCAGAATTTAAGATCTGGGTGAAAATTTTTCCCTTAGGGTTTCATGGGATACCACATCACATGGACCATTTGGATTAGATGCCCATGACAAGTGTGCAAAGGTGCGCACGTGCATAGGTGAGCATTACTCTATATGGCGAATGCTCAACAGCGAACTAGTTTGCACGGAATTCGTGCGAACTTTTTTCAGAACTCATCATACGTGATGTGTCTCCAAAATCTAAATGGTCCACGTGAAGCAGCACCTCATGAAACCTCGTGGGCCCAATTTTTACTTTGATCCAAAACTTCAGTGGGCAATGAAAAATGAAAACTATTTTCTCCATCTATTTGCATTTCTCGTTGCTATGGCCCACTAGAATATTAGATTAGGGTGAAAATTTTTTCCTTGGGGTTTCATGAGTTTCCACGTCACATTGATGGTTGGGATTAAACACCCATGACACGTTTGCAAAGGTGTGCACATGCGTTGGTGCGTAGATGAGCATTACTCTATATGCTGAATGCTCAGCTGTGCACCAGTTTGCACGAAACTCGTGTGAACTTTTTTGAGAACTAATCATATGTGATGTGACTCCAAAATTTGGACTGTTAACGTGAAGCACCACCTCATGAAACCCTCTGTGCCCAATTTATACTTTGATCCAAAACTTTGGTGGGGCAATGAAAAATGAAAACTGTTTCCTCCCTTGATTTGCATTTTTCTTTGCTTTGACAACCAGAATTTAAGATCGAGGTGGAAAATTTTTCCTTTGGGTTTCATCTGATTTCGCATTACATGGACGGTTCGGATGAGACACCCATGACACATGTGAATAGGTGCGAACGTGCATAGGTGATCATGACTCTATATGCCGAATGCTCAGCTGTGCACCAGTTCGCATGTGTGAACTTTTTTGAGAATTCATCATACGTGATGTGACTCAAAAATTTGAATGGTCCACGTGAAGCACCACCTCATGAAACTCCCTGGGCTTAATTTTTACTTTGATCTAAAACTATGGTGCGCCATGAAAAGTGAAAACCGTTTCCTCCCATGATTTACATTTCTCTATGTTATGGTCCACTAGAATTTAAGATCAGGGAGAAATTTTTTTCCTAAGGGTTTCAGCAGATACTTCATTGCATGGACCATTGGGATTAGATGCCCATGACACGTGTGCAAAGGTGCACACGTGCATAAGTAAGCATGACTCTATATGCCGAATGCTCAACTGCGAACAAGTTCGCATGGAACTCGTGCAAACTTTTTTGAAAACTCATCATACATGATGTGACTCCAAAATCCGAATGGTCCACGTGAAGCTGCACCTCATGAAACCCGTTGGGCCAAATTTTTACTTTGGTGGGCAATGAAAAATGAAAACAGTTTCCTCCCTCGATTTCCATTTCTCTTTGCTATGGCCCATTGGAATTTTAGATCACGGTGAAAAATTTTTCCTTAAGTTTTCATGGGATTTCGCACCACATGGACTGTTCGGATTAGACGCCCATGATAGGTGTACAAAGGTGCGCATGTGCGTAGGTGCGCTAGTGAGCATGACTCAATATGCCGAATATTGCTCATCTGTCCACCAATCTGCACGAAACTCATGCAAACTTTTTGGGGAACTCATCGTACGTGTTGTGACTCCAAAATCAGAACGGTCTATGTGAAGCAACACCTCATGAAACCCCCAGGCCCAAATTTTACTTTGGTCTAAAACTTTGGTGGGCCATGAAAAATGAAAATAGTTTCCTCTCGTTGATTTGTAGTTTTCTTTGTTATGGCCCACTAGAATTTTATATCAGTGTGAAAATTTTTCCCTTTGGCTTTCTTGGGATTCCGCATCACATGGACCATTCACATTAGATGTCCATGTGTGTAGGTGAGCGTGACTCTATATGTCGAATGCTCAACTGCGGTTTGTACTGAACTCGTGCGAATTTTTTTTTAGAACATATTATACGTGATGTGATTCAAAAATTTGAACGGTCTACGTGAAGAAGCACCCCATGAAACCCCCTGGGCCCAATTTACTTTGATCCAAAACTTTCATGGCAATGAAAAA
Source organism: Magnolia kwangsiensis (assembly GCA_037074715.1). Taxonomy (NCBI): domain Eukaryota; kingdom Viridiplantae; phylum Streptophyta; class Magnoliopsida; order Magnoliales; family Magnoliaceae; genus Magnolia; species Magnolia kwangsiensis. Next base: position 12,990 of record CM073588.1, read on the forward strand.
TGAAAACAGTTTCGTCCCTTGATTTGCATCTCTCTTTGCTATAGCAATTAGAATTTTAAATCGGGGTGGAAATTTTTCCCTTGGTGTTTCATTAGTTTCCGCGTCACATGAACGGTTCCGATGAGACTCCCATTACATGTGTGAAAAGGTGCGCACGTGTGTAGGTGCATAGGTGAGCATGACTCTATATGTTGAATGCTCAGCTGCGCACCAATTCGCATGTGTAAGGTTTTTTGAGAACTCATCATACCTGATGTGAATAGAAAATCAGAACGGTCCATGTGAAGCACCACCTAATGAAACACCCTTGGCCCAATTTTTACTTTGAACCAAAACTATGGTGCGCCATGAAATATGAAAACAGTTTCCTCTCTTGATTTGCATTTCTCTTTGTTATGGCCCACTAGAATTTAAGATTCGGGTGAAAATTTTTTTCTTGGGGTTTCATAGGATACTGCATCACATGGACTATTCGGATTAGATGCCCATGACAAGTGTGCAAAGGTGCGCACGTGCGTAGGTGAGCATGACTGTAACACCTCAGATTTTTGCCAACCTGGAATTAGATGTCCTTAGGCAATGGGTCAACTATAATACCTTCGTAACTTTTCATAACTCAATTCCAAAGCCAAAGAAATCGCTTTTCAACTCATTTCCTTCAAAATCTCACCTTTCACTACCTCATTCTTCAAAATTTTCTAAGTACTTTCATATTAGACACAAATCCTTAAGTTGAAAAGATGAAGAACTATACTTAAACTAAAACTTACTATAAATGGTTCATACATGCATAAAATGGGATTTTTATTATGGAATTCTTAGAATCTCATGATGTAGATAGGTTATTTGGTTAGATTAGCCTCTTTTACCCTAAAATCATATATTGTATATCACGTAACTCATTCCGGTTTGTAAATGAGACTCGATAAATACCTCGACGAACTCGTGGGCCCAAACGGCTCAATTCGAGGGGACCCGAGGTGGGTCCCACATGTTTCCGGCATCCCTGAGGGGGGAGGACCTTGCCCCTGGGGAGAGCCCTCGCCAAATTGGTCAGTGACCGGTGAGGTCCTCGCCGAGTTGGCGAGGCCTCGTCCGTATAGCGCTCAGGCAGCTCGCTTTCTGTGCATTTTGTACAAGTTTGAAAATTCATATCTCCTTCGTTATTATTTCGATTTAGGTGATTCAAAAACTATATTAAATCTAAATGAGTTTAATTTTATATAAAAATATTTGAAAAATATAATAAAATATTTAATATAGTTTAAAGTAGATCGTTGTGACAACTGTCCGAAAATCACTAGTTGGACAGCTGCTGCTTCTGGAATTTTTAGAATTTTCTACAATTCAAAATCTTATGAAATTTGGTGGAGATGGGGTAAACTTGATGATGAACCACTATAAAAATAATTAAAATAATATGATAACTAGAAGTTCTCAAAATGGGGCATAGACTGGCCCTAGGACCGTATTCTTCCATAATTAGGGTAGAATTTGGTTAAGTACCAAACTGAATACTCAGTAGAATTAACTTGAACCACTTTAAATATGAACTACAAAACCTAAAATGAGTAGGACCTCTAATGCTATGTTACCTACAAACCTAAGATCAATCTCTAAACCCAGTTGCTCTTAGGAGCATCGTGAAACTTCGTATCAGACCTGGAACGCACGTCGAAAGACCGATAGCGATGAACTTAGACCATTATGACTGCCTAGTTGGACTTGATGTTCACCTCAAAAATTAAGACCAAATGATGTCCTGAAACCATTTCCTTGAGTTCGGAGTGAAGAGAGTGAGAAAGTAAAAATTTTTAAGAAATTAAATAAAAATTTAAATAATCTGAGACGTGTCACTTACGCGTTATTTTTAAGCGTTCTGACCATTAGATTTCGACTCAAATTCACCCTCGGATCAGGATAGGTGGCTCATACATGTCATAATACTTGTAGCTCTGATCAAGTTCCCGTAACCGTTGAACTGAAACTGGTCCGCCACGGTCGATCTGAAAATTCGACCGGACTGAAAACTTAGCTTGACCTAGATCCAATATTAGAGAGCTTAAGTCCGATCGCATTTAGTAACAGGACCTCCAGAAGTGCTCCGTTGGATTGGAACAAGCTCGATTTGGTTATAACCTAAGTATACCTTAGCCATAAGGCTATTTCCGTCGATTTAGAGCCTATATAAGAGGCTTAAACCCTCTCTCTCATATCCCATACAAATTTTCTAAACCTAAGGGAGAGAGAAGAAAGAAAGAGAAGGAAAGAGAGACAGAAAGTAAGGGAGAGTGTAAGGATTATTCTTGGCAGTTTTTTCTGTCATTCTTCGTGCACATCTACCGTATTTGGATCATTATGCCAACGATTCTGGTGTCGTTCTTAGGTAAGAAAAACCTAAGCCTAGCTTGTTTTAGGGTTTTCATTGAAGCTAGTAGCTAGATAACTAACCTAGCTTGTATTACAGGTTGATATTCCACGTATATATAGACTTAGAGATTCCATCGACTTCTTTACGCTTCTATGGCATAAGGTGCGGACTATAAATGTTTAGGTTATCATTTCTCAAAGCTTTCAATGTCGGCTAATGGTAGATTAGTGACATGGATGTTATTTCACATGTAGAATATGCTATCCATTTTCTGTTTCGGTTAAATACGAAGAATATGGAATTTTGTGTATTCTATGTATTCTTAGAAAATACTGTATACGTATAAATTTTGCTGATATGATTGCCATGATTATTTACCGTGTATATATGCTAGTTAAGGATGTATGACTTGTCTGGAGAAAGGATTCGCCCTAATACACCTTTTGGCCAACATAGGTTATGTAGGCTAATGTATGTACTCTAAGTGTTTGTATAAATGCTTACATGAGTAAGTATTTAGTAAATGATGTTGTAGATTAGTGTTGAGATAGGATTCTCAACTACTTTGATGATGTGTAAGATTTCCTCCATGTACATTGTTTGAATTGATTGTCTTATATATAAAATGCTTGTGTATGGTTAACTACATATGTTGTATCTTATAACATGCTGATAACAGGCTTGGATTACTTGATATTTCAATTGTCTCTCTTATATGCTTACTGATTCAGATTACAAGTGCTTGGGGCTATGCTATAGCCCAGGCAGTCGGTAACAGAATTGAACTCGTGGCTGAGTTGTATTCACCACGCAGGACGTGTTTGATGAACCCGAGTCATTCGTTGCTTGTCGACAGTGATTAGGCCACACAAGGTGCTTATGCACTTCATGTCGATCAACTCAACGGGCACTCGTACTAGTCGAACTCGTCAAGTAACCCGATTAGCCCGATGTATGTTAACCATGTATGCACGCTACTGCTTGAATCTAAAGTACCAAACTTACTAATGAAATCCCTATCAACCATAGTACCTTGATCCGCTAAGATTCATGAGCCGGGCATGGTGGTATAGGACACCGTGGTCTAGCTGTCAGCCTACGCTGGGGCGACGAGCCTCCCCATAGTGACCAGTGAGTAACCTTGTGTCATGAGCCGATTTTGCTGGTATGGGACACTACATTCGAGCTGTCAGCCTACACTAATAAGGTGATGGGGGAGCGGTGCAACGAGTACGTGTAACAGCCCTGGCAGCCCTTTGTAGTGACCTCAAGCATACTCTGAATCTGCGGTGAGGCGACGAGCCTTCCCACAGTAAACAGAGTATAAACTAGGCTTGTATTGATAAGGTAATGGGGGAGCGGTGCAACGAGTGCGGGTAACAGCCCTAACAGCCCTTTACAATGACCTAGAACCGCATCATCGTATGAGATTATCTAGTATAGATGACCCTAGAATGGATCCTTGTTTGGGAATGATATAAGGGAGGTACTTTAGTTTTCAAATCCTACTGTATGAAAAGGACTAATAACAACTCGGTAATCATGTTCATATCGCACTGCATTTGCCTGAAAGATGTGGAGCACTGAGGGAAGAAAGCATGCCGTGAACGTAAGATGGTGTCGCATGAGGGAGTATGTTGGCGAGGGCATACATCATGTCATTTCATCCTTGCATTAACTACAGTATTTAGGAATGTTTGCTATTTTTGCTTTATCATTACCGCTTAACTGATTTGATAACATGTTAATCTTTACTATATTGTTCCACTGAGTTAGCTACTCACTCCCACGTTACGGGACGGTGTTGTACACACCAACTAGACCCTGTCTTAGTTTTAGGTGAGGACGATGCTTGTGAAGCGGAGCCAGGCTTTACTTTTTGCTGATGAGTTCTCCTTCATGAAACTCTCTGGCCGGTCTATTTGACCTGAAATTGCACCGATGGGGCTTTAGTATTTGGGATAGAAGACATTACATTTTTCTCATTTTGTACATTTTGTAATTAAACTTGTAATTGTTAACCTAGTGACATTCATACTCTGAGGGCTTGCTATTACTCTTATCCAGTTTATATACTTATCACAGTCGTCCGCTTGCATAAATTAAACGCCTTTGGAGTATGATATGCTGTTTTTGGTATAATCTCAATCATGTTTAATGCCCTTCTACAGACAACATTCATTCATCATTATCTATGTTGCATAAGTGATGTTTTGGAATTCGGGAGTTGGGTTTCTACTCGACCTCCGATTTCCGAGATGTTACAATGACTCTATATGGCGAATGCTCAGCTGTGAACCATTTCGTGTAAAATTCGTGTGAACTTTTTTAAGAACTCATCATACGTGATGTGTCTCCAAAATTTGAATGGTCCACGTGAAGCAACACCTCATGAAACCCCGTGGGCCCAATTTTTACTTTGATCCAAAACTTCAATGGGCAATGAAAAATGAAAACAGTTTCCTCCCTCTATTTGCATTTCTCATTGTTATGACCCACCAAAATATTAGATTAGGGTGAATTTTTTTCCCTTGGGGTTTCATGGGTTTCTACGTCACATGGATGGTTCAAATCAGACACTCATGACACGTTTGCAAAGGTACGCACATGCGTTGGTGCGTAGATGAGCAGTACTCTATATGTCGAATGCTTAGCTGCTCACCAGTTCGCACGAAACTCGTGTGAACTTTTTTTCAGACTAATCGTATGTGATGTGACTCCAAAATTTGAACTGTTAACGTGAAGCGCCACCTCATGAAACCCTTTGGGCCCAATTTATACTTTGATCCAAAACTTTGGTGGGCAATGAAAAATGAAAACAGTTTCCTCCCTCTTTGCTTTGACAACCAGAATTTTAGATCAGGGTGGAAATTTTTCCCTTTGGGTTTCATCTGATTTCGCATCACATGGACAGTTCGAATGAGATGCCCATGACACATGTGAAAAGGTGCGAACGTGCGTAGGTGAGCATGGCTCTATATGCCGATTGTTGAGCTGCGCACCAGTTTGCACATGCGAACTTTATTGAGAACTCATCATAGGTGATGTGACTCAAAAATCTAAATGGTCCACGTGAAGCAGCACCTCATGAAATACTCGAGGCCCAATTTTTACTTTGATCCAAAACTATGGTGGGATATGAAAAATGAAAACAAATTCCTCACTTGATTTGCATCTCTCTTTGTTATAGTCCACCAGAATTTAAGATCAGGGTGAAAATTTTTCCCTTGGGGTTTCATGGGATACCGCATCACATGGACCTTTCGGATTAGATGCTAATGACACGTGCGCAAAGGTGCACACATGTGTTGGTGAGCAGGACTATATGCCAAATGCACAGCTGCGAACCAGTTCGCACGAAATTCGTGCAAACTTTTTTGAAAACTCATCATACATGATGTGACTCCAAAATCTGAACTGTCCACTTGAAGTAGCACCTCATGAAACCCCATGAGCCCAATTTTTACTTTGGTCTAAAACTTTTGGTGCCCAATGAAAAATGAAAGTGGTTTACTCCCTCGATTTACATTTCTCTTTGCTATAACCCACTAAAATATTAGATCAAGGTGAAATTTTTTCCTTCGGGTTTCATGGGTTTTCACATCACATGGATGGTTCAGATTAGATGCCCAAGCCACGTGTGCAAAGGTGCACACATGAGGATAACTCTATATGCTGAATGCGCAACTATGCAACAGTTAGCATGGAACTCATGCGAACTTTTTTGAGAACTGATGTGGCTCGAAAATCTGTACTATTTGTATAAAGAAGCACCGCATGAAACCCCTTGGGCCCAATTTATACTTTGATCCAAAACTTTGGTGGGCAATGATAAATGAAAATAGTTTCCTCCCTTTATTTGCATTTCTCTTTGCTATGGCCCACCAAAATTTTAGATCGAGGTGAAAATTTTTCCTTAGCAGTTTCATCGGATTCCACATACAGGGACCGTTCCAATTAGATGCCCATGACAAGTGTGCAAAGGTGCGCACGTGCGTAGGTGAGCATGACTCTATATGGCGAATGCTCAGCTGGGAACCAGTTCGCATGGAATTCGTGCGAACTTTTTTGAGAACTCGTCATACGTAATGTGTCTCCAAAATCCGAACGGTCCACGTAAAGCAGCACCTCATGAAACCCCATGGGCCCAATTTTTACTTTGATCCAAAACTTCGGTGGGCGATGAAAAATGAAAATAGTTTCCTCTCTCTATTTGCATTTCTCTTTGCTATGGCCCACCAGAATATTAGATTAGGGTGAAAATTTTTCCCTTAGGGTTTCATGGGTTTCTGCATCACATGGATGGTTTGGATTAGACACCCATGACATGTGTGCAAAGGTGCGCACATGTGTTGGTGTGCACTTGAGCATTACTCTATATGTCGAATGCTCAGCTACATACTAGTTAGCAGGAACTCGTGCAAACTTTTTTGAGAACTCATCATACGTGATGTGACTCAAAAATCTGTACGGTCCACGTGAAGAAGCACTGCATGAAACCCTTGGTCCAATTTATACTTTGATCTAAAACTTTGGTGGGCAATGATAATTGAAAACAGTTTCCTCCCTTTATTTGTATTTCTCTTTGCTATGGCCCACCAGAATTTTAGATCAATGTGAAAATTTTTTCATAAGAGTTTCATGGGATTCTGTATCACATAGACGGTTCAGATGAGACACCCATGACACATCTAAAAAGGTGCGAATGTGCGTAAGTGAGAATGACTCTATATGCCGATTGCTCAGCTGCACACCAGTTCGCATGTGCGAACTTTTTTGAGAACTCATCATAGGTGATGTGACTTTAAAATTTGAGCGGTCCACGCGAAGCACCGCCTCATGAAACTCCCTAGGCCCAATTTTTACTTTGATCCAAAAGTATGGTGCGCCATGAAAAATGAAAACAGTTTCCTCCCTCAATTTACATTTCTCTTTGTTATGGCCCACCAGAATTTAAGATCAGGGTGAAATTTTTTCCCTTGGGGTTTCAGCAGATACCGCATTGCATGGACCGTTCGGATTAGATGCCCATGGCATGTGTGCAAAGGTGCGCATGTGCGTAGGTGAGCATACATGCTTACATGCAAAACGCACACCCAGTGGATGTCAGCAGGGTGTTTATCATTTACTTGTAACTAACATAGGCACTAAAAGATAAATTTTAGCCCTTTAGATAGTCTAGTTATATTTCTGTGTATTGGCACTACAAGAAAAATTCGCATATCCAACGGTTGGGGTTACAAAACCAGCTGCCGGCAAAGGGGCCCTATAAAAATAAAATTTAAAAAAAAAAAAAAAGCAGCCCTAAATTCGTTTGTGCTCCTCTCCCCACCCCCGACTCTCTCTCTCTCTCTCTACACCTCTCTCTCTCTCTCCCTCCCTCTCCCTCTCTCTCTCTCTCTCTCTCTCTGCAACGTTCTCCTTCTACAACTCCAAGGATCACGCCGATGATTCTATCTGCTCCATCTGTCTCTTTGATTACAAGGACGGAGAGATGCTGAGGATGTTGCCAGATTGCCCTCATTTCTTCCATCTCTGCTGCGTTGACACGTGGCTATGCTTGAATGCTTTATGCCCCATCTGCTGCACTTCCCTGCTCCCAACACCCATGTCAACACCTCTGTCTGAGCTCGTCCCCCTCTCGCATTTCCTTGTGGACGGAAGGAGGTGACATTTCTCCTCTTTTTTCTTTTTTCTTTTCGGGGGGTTTTCTGTAAATTTGTACAATTGTAGAAGTTGTTGTTCCCCAATCTGTTGTTCCTTCTATATATAGAGAGGATGGAGGCTGTTTAAAACAGATCCGTTAGGTCTGTTCTAAGACTTGTGATGATTGTGATTGTCTAAGCACTTGTATCCTTGATGCCTTGATACTGACCAATCAAGGCAATTTCAGATTTCTGGTGCAAAAATTACCATCACTGAACCCAGACCTGGAGCAATAGAGACTGCGATTATAATATTTGAAACACCTGAGCAGACAATGCTGCACAGAGTCTTCTTCAAGCATTTGTACTGAGTGAGCAGGGCACTCCTTGACTTGTTGCATTGGACTGGTAATCTTTGAAATTCTGCTACATCTGACATATCTTTGAGTATATTCAACTAGAAAGAAACAGTATGATTTGCTCCTTGTTAGTCGTTGATAGAATCACTAGCATCACAACTTCATCATCATCATAGCCTTATCCCAACTATTTGGTGTCAGCTTTATGTAAGTCCCTACCCTAGGTTAGTGAACAAGCCCTCATATCCCTTCTCACCACCTCAATCAATGCCCTTTTAGGTTTTTCTCTCATTCTCATTTCAGGCCTTGCAACTCTAATCAATGTTTCTCTCCTTAAAAGAGTCATCTCAGGTCTTCATTGCACGTGACCACACCCTCTCAATCTGATCATCATCATTTTATTTTCATTGGGACTGTTATTGGGTTGCTTCAGACACCTCATTCTTAACTATGCTGTTCCTAGCCTTCCCATACATACATCTTAACAACCTCATCTATGCAATGCTTAGTTTTTTCTAATGATGTCCTCTCATTGCCCAACACCCACCATAGTTGGTCGAATAGATGTCACAAAGAAATTTCTCCTCCAATTTCGAGGCACATTTTCGCTTCATCCACCCAGCTCTAGCTCTACTGGCAACATCCTGGTCACTCCCCATCCTTTTGAATAAGAACAAGGCAACAAAACCCATCGCATTGAATAAGATGAGGTTATCTATTAGATTAAGTTGCCAAATTTTGAAAGTGCCCTTACTAGTGTCCTGGTTTGTCAATTAGCGTGTGCATTGAGTCAATCGGACTGCAGAGCCTCACAGGAACATTTATTCAAGTGTCTACCTCAACCGGATGTATGGAAGCTCGCCATAGGTAAATATAAGCCTCACATCCCATGTCTCAAAACACCAGGTGATTAAAACCCTTAAAAACAAGTTAGAACATATTAGGATTTTTGCGTAAGTGAACTTTTTCAAACATCAGAAAAACTATTAGTTTTCTTGCCCTATGATTGTATCGATACACATCTCGATATAATCGACCTGCGCTGTCGATGTCCTCGAAAGAACAATCGATCAAATCGAATGAGGACTTAATGTGTCCAGCAACCAAATACATATATGGACAGAATTATCGATGTATTGACACACTTATCAATATTATCGATATTTGATTCTCGAGCCTATCGAAGGTGGCTCGATAATATCGACAGGCAGTTCCAGTACCCCTGTTTTTACTAAGAAAAATCATATATGCTTCGATATATCAGAGTCCTCCTCGATATCATCAGAGTTCAAATCTCGATGATATCAGAAGGCTCTCGATACTATCGGTCATGGGCGCGATGTTCTCCACCAACATTTTTTTCAGGTGGTTCTTATCTCTGATCGGGGGTCACTCGATAGAATCGATATTCTAATATCGATGATATCGGGGCCGGATCGAGTGTATCGAGAACGAACAAAACTGTCCAACGAGTTCACTGATAAAATCTTTAGATTTTTCGTTACATCGACCCGACCGCCGATATCATCAACATTCAAATTCCGATGATATCGAGTATCCCCCGATCATATCTAAACTCCTGAAAAATTCATGCAAGTTTCTCTCATTTTTCAAATGTCGAGGACTCGATCCTTATATCAATATAATCGGAGTTCGAAATCCGATGGCATCGACACGAGTCTCGATTCCCTCGATCAGTTAGCAGAAGGTTTTTCAAAAGCGTATGACATTGAGTTTGTGTCATCAAGCAGACCATCGATACAATCGAGAGTATACGCTCGATGATATCGAACTCTGTCATAAATATAACCGTTTTATATCTATTAGAACCTTTTGCCTATTTAAAGAGAACTTGTCTCTTATTGCTGTGAGAGAAAGAAGAGAGTACTTTTGTGTGTTTAAACTCAGATCATATACCCAAAGTCCTTTCTCTCAAGGGAGTTCATCCTCCAATCCACCCTCATCATTGACATTTAATAAAGTGGATTGGAGAATGAACTTATGCATTCAAGGATCCTTCAACTACTACCTTAATGGTAAATCATTAAGCTGGGATGCCTTGAGTGCTTAGATGATTGGAATCACTCTACCTTCCTAATAGGAAAACATTTAGAGAGTAGGATTCCATCATAACCTTGACCCAACCCGTTGCCTTATATTGCTATATCATTTGTTGCGGATCAAGGGAGCTGAAGACTCTTCGTTAACAAGGAGAAAATCTTCGTCACTGTGTTAAATGGGACTCATCAACTTATCTTTAAGTATCTAGAGTCCAGAGGACCCTTTGATCATTCCTTTGTAGGATTGGGTCTAAGGTGTTTCTCACCCTTGAAGTCCTCAAGGAGGTCTCCGGCGGGAGTGTACGTAGTGGGTGTGTTGTGTGGACCGTTGCTTTATGGAGAGCATAAACATCTGGTTAGGGGCGAACCAGTAAAACCTTCGGTTTGAGATGAACCGAGTAAAACCTTGGGTTTGAGGTGAACCGAGTGAAACCTCTGTTGGGACCTTGGGGAAGATCCTTGGCTAGTGTGCCTAAATGTGGGTGCAATGTGTTAACCCTTGCTCGTGAGAGCATAAACAGTCAGCCTCAGTGTAGGTTGTAAAGGTTGAAGGTGAACCTGATTTAAAACCTTAGGTTAGAGGTGAACTATGTGAAACCTCCTTAGTGAAATCCGGTACACTCAAGGGTTGAGTACGGTTACCGGGAGTGGAGTAGACAAGTAGTCGAACCACTATAAAAATGTCTGTGTTTGAGATTGCTATAATTTTTTCTGTGTGGTTTACTTTAATATTTTAATATCTGATATCTGAGATCACACCTCACACACATACATAGTCATATCCATCATAAACTAGTTTGCATATTGTTCACTTCTTAAATAGTTTATGATTGGATCCTCTACCAGGCTTGGAAGCCAGCAGAGTTACATTTGAGTAATCCTGATAATTTTCTATCTGAAAGAATTAGTGTAATAGGATTTTTAAATACATTGTCAAAACTTTTAAAAGTCCTATTCACCCCCCTCTAGGACATATTGGCATATTCATACTTCAACTCAAGCGGTCTTCATCACTATTTCAAATTTTCCTTTTTTGTTATTTTTCTTGTGCTTTGGATATTCAAAATTCAGAGAGTGAACTTAGTTTTTTTGAATTCATGGCATAGGGTTATGTTGTTAATTTATGACCTATACAACTAGTCCAGCACTACGTTAAAATCTCATTTTGTTCAATGTACTTTCTAAGCCCACACACATGTACAAGGCAGCTCATGCACATGCCACACATCCGCCACTTGGCAAATTAGTATGAGATCCAAATTCCAATCCATTCATTGGAGAGGTACTGCTATGTAAATGCTCTTGCCCAAGAGTCAGGTTGGTCCACTCATCAGGTGGGCCATAGTTTATGAAACCAATATATGGCTAAAAAAACTTTAATAACTTGGCTGAAGTTTTTTCTAAAATCATCACCCACCTACTGAATGGAACATATTTATTTTCATGCAATAACAAGAGCGAACTTAGCAAAGCTCTTGTTCACTTAGGCTAAATTTGGTCATTCAATATTTGGTTATTACAACTGGAGATTTGAACAGGAGATTGCTTTGATTTGCTGACTTCTAGTACTAAGTCATCCTAGAAAGAAAGAAAAAAACCACTTCATGTTCCAAAAATAGCAAATCCCTGAAACCAAAGTATTGTGCACAAAACTTACACACACATTGCATTATTTGATTCTTTACCATGATAATTTGTCCATGTTGTGGTAAACCTGCAGGGATTAGTTTTGGCTGTTGCCAAAATTTAAATTTAAAGCAATCTCTAAGCTTGTTTCAATCTATTATCACTTTGGTGTTGTAAATTTGAAGTCTCTAGATAAAATAGTAAATTTTCGACAGTATTCTAGATGAGCCATCAGCCATCTTACTGTATGAATTTAAGTTAATCCATTTTTGTTTTTTTTTTCTTCTTTTTTTAGATTCTTCCACCCAGAATCATGAGTGAGATGAGAACTATTTTGTCTTGTGTAGACTGATGGGATTATGATTCCCTCTACTTAAATCAACTGTTAGAATTGTTATAGTGGCCTTGTACATATATGCACTGTTGATGCTCAACTCGTGACTCAACTCAGCCCCATCTAGTCGACTCAATTGAACTATTTTTTTTATTTTTATTTTTTTAAAATTACTAACAAAAACACAAGAAGACTATACTCAATAAACCTCTAGCAAACTTCCTAGATTTAACTGATGGCAATCATCCCAAGTGAATGTGTTTCCACGGAAGCCAATATCTAGGATTCCATTGTCATCCATCAATTCCTATGCCCCCTTGGTTTTCTTTTCCATGGGTGAAAAACAATGTTAAGCCTCCCGAAAGCATCCATGGCTAGGTGAAAGAATTAGATAGATGTTTTTTTTTTTTGGTTACATTGAAGTGGAATATTCTTTCTAATGGACTGGTTGTTAAGATGTTTGGAAGTGGGATTCTGTGAAGTGTGAAATATTGTCATTTTTTTTCACCTTTTAATGTGCATTACTAGCTAGTGTCACTCAGGAGAGATTTTTTGATAAATACTAGCTTCTTTTTGAGAAGGGGTATATTTCTTAGGGTTAGGTTGAGTTGGGTTTGCAGAAATCTTAGCTATCCACTCTCTATGGATTCTAATTTGGGATGATTTAGATCTTAATACAATTATCTGTTCTGTGTAGTGGAAATGGTAAGAAGGCAAGCTTTCTTTCTAGGTGACTCAGAGCAACAGCAACTGTTTCACATCTTCAGGTACTTGTTGAATATTGAGTTGCAAATTTTACTTTTGAAAATGATGCTGAATGAGATTGACTTTACTTGTGAACTTTCTTGTTGGTCATGTTATATGTGTTGATAGCCAATGCCCATTCATTTATAACTGAAGGAGCTAGGGGGAAACTAGATTCAAGGCATGTGATTGACTTTCATCTTGTCATTTCTTTGTTCATGTCAATTTCATTTGAACAATTCCTAATTAAAATCCAGTAATCCATCTAAGGGAACTGGAAAACCAAAAAAAAAAAAAGAATCAATTTTTTTGCTTCTTGTTATTTGACATAATGATTAGCTTTGATGTGTGTCACATGCATGTCATTTTACTGTTTCATCCATCAATTTGATTATAGGTTTCGTATCAGCCAATGTATTGTATCCATATCATCTAGATATAATATACAATACAGGGCCAAATTGGCCCACCCCAAAATATTCCACACATATGGCTCTGTATATATAGTGTTTTGTTTCCAATTTCCTACTCCAATTCTAATTACAAATCAATACTAAGTAGGTAACTTGCTAGATTGGTCAAACAGGCTTGAAGTAGAAAAAGGACACTACAACCTGAATATGGAGACTGCTAATTTACTGCTACCATGCAATAGGAACTACTTTCTGTTAAATGGTCCAATCATGTGACTAGAGGATCGTTTTGGGCCCCACAGTTGGTCCCTCCAACCTTGTGGCCCTGTAGGGTCCACTAGGCAGCCTGCCATCATGCGGGCCCATCAGTTGCCCATGTGGGATCCATAAGTGATTGGCATGGAGCCCACCCCCGGACCTTTGGTGACAAGTCTTGATGAAAAGATTCTGTTGCCTCAGTAATAATCTGATGCAGGCAATGTTTTACAACCAGGAGCACTATTACAGCTTGTATCACTATAATAGCAGTGGACCATTTCTTCAGTATTTTGTGGTTGGATGCTGGAGAGACAAGATAAAGCAATTGAAAGCTACAAGACCCAACCAACCACCACCATAACACCAACTTGGAAAAGAGGTGAGCCTATAACGGCCGTCTAACTATTGAGCTGCTAAGGGCCTATTTGGTTGCCACTTAAAAAATGAATTTCATCTCATTTAAATCTGTTTGCTTAATTTTAGGTGCCCATGCTTCATTTTCAGGTATTGCAGTCTCCAATATGGATGTTCTGCTTTTGATTGTTTTACCTCTTGTTTGATTTGGATTTTGTCCAAAAGGTACCCAATAGACCCAACCCGATCTTAATGCGTCCAGATCCAATTTTTCAGACTCATTTAGAAATCAGACTAGGTTTAGGTCCACCATTTGGAGAATTGGCCTGGTCAAAATTGGGTCGAGTATGGGTTGTGTCGTGTCCTACCATTTTGGACATAGTTAAAATCAGTTTGGCACTCTTGTATTTATATTTTTTACTCTCTTCTTTTCCTAAAAGTTTGGGATATTTATAGATTTGTTTTAATGTAGGATTGTGCAGTCTCCTATCTCTGAACTTTGTTTTGATCAAAACAGTAGTACTGAACAATCCGTATCTCATGAAAAGGTTTGGTCTCTAGTATTCAGTCAATTGTTGCCAAAACTGCCTTGTCAACTCAATGTGTCTCATCTAATGTTCTGGTACTTGTGTCTCAATTCTTCTCTTAACTCATCTCAGCCATCAATTAGCGCCACTGATACATCTCTTTCTTCTAGCAATGGAGCTTTGGATCCTATGGATACGTCTCCTTGTTCCAATAACCACTTAGATGGCATACATGATGACAACACTTGCACAATTCCCAAGATTTGTAAATCAACAAAACCTGGAAGAAGGGCATCACTAGAAGCCATAAAGATGTGGAAAGAAAATGGTTTTACTCGGTAAATATACAAAAGGATGTACTAAATGGCTGAGTGCTAGCAAGTTGTTAATATTCAGTGGTGATACTAAGATTCAACCTTTTGCGCAGCTTAATAATTGCATCTATAGAGCTGGATACTTGGAGAATAGTTCAAGAGCTTCTATCACTTCTTTGAAATTCAGCGCCATTTGCCATTTATCATCAATATCTTCAGGTCTAATGCCCTGGGTCCTGTTGGCTTTATTTTATGTGCATCTGTTAGTCTACTCTTTTTAATGGTAATCATGTTAAAAGCTATTGAATTGATGCGGCATACCTATCAGTTCCAGGGAAAATCCGTCCTGTTTCAATGTTGAGTTCTTATCCCAATCAATCTAACAGTCTGGTCCATTCCAGGTAAGTAAACACCGATCATTGTTGAGGCTCATCAAACTGGAAGCTCCTCATTGATCAAGTCCGTTTATTTCCTGTACTGCATATTTTGAGGTTATCATAAAATCAATTTCATTCAGCCAACGTATGTTGCTTGTTGGAATTGTCTAATTGTTTTCATTTACATTAAGAAGGAAGGCTTTCAAACTTTTGACTCCTGGAGGGAACATGCTGGAGTTGCGTCATGAACTGTGCTTACCCTTTGTTAATTGGGTTATAACAAACCAGGTATATCTCTTGAATTTTTATTCGAGAAACTTAAATCTTTTGAATTGCTGATATTAATCTTGCTGGGAAGTTATGGTTTTTTAATCTTGCCATTTTTGAAATATTCTATATGATTTGGAACCTTTCAGTATCATCTTGATTTATTGGTTTGCAACAGGTTAAGATTTGGGAAGACAAGAAGGCATTGCCACTTTTAACATTGAGGCCACATGATGATGAACCTAGTAACTCAGTTACATTCTTGACAGTGCATCATCGCCCTGATCACATAGTTCTTATCGCAATGGTATGGGTTACCCCATCTTCATAAAATATATATACATATACATATATATACATTTTTTTTATTACTACACCTTTCAATGAATAACCGGTCTGAACATGTTTGTTTTAACTCTACAGCTTCTTGATTCTAGAATTCTCATTGTTTTTAGTCTGGTAACAGTTTATAATGGCCAAGGCCTAAATCCGTTATGAGGCAAGATATTATCCGTCTTGGCCTATTGATTTTTTTTTATACAAAATCATTTTTAATATACATCCTTTTTATGGATAATGGAAAATATATATCAAGCATCTTTTTTTGTCGTGATTGCTCTATCAAAGGCATCAATGGCTATGGATGAACCATGCCCGAAAAATCTATTAGTTTGGAAGATCCTAGTCACCTCTCTTTGCAAAATTTTCAGGTGAATGTGGATTGTGTCTGTATTTCTCTTCTTAACCTGTCTATCTCCAGGTCAGAGATTAAAATGTCAGAATGTATGCATTTATTAAAGTAATTGTATTGTTTTCCATGGGGAACTTAAACTACTGGATTTGGGGCATATAATTGGCCTCACCATGGATAAGAAAATATCAGAATATTTCATCCGTTTACTCATTTAACTCATTTTCTTTGAATATGGACTACTCCTTTCATCAATTTCTTACTGAATTTAATCCCTTAAATGTTTTACTGTGCTGTCTATATTTGACCCTTAATTCTTGATATCATCTGGGGTGTTTTTATTACTAGAAAACTATAAGTATGGAATGAATTTTGTGTTGAATAAAATTTTCTCGCTTGTTAGATGCATAGATTTTAATTGTTGGTGCATATTTTTGTACTACTCTATCCAACCAATGTTTTTATACTCCTAATCAATGTCATTTATGGTTGAAGATCGTTTCATTCTTTTAACAATTTATTTCCTAGTTAATTTAAAAAGAATCTAAATGAGGACATTGTAGTGGTATTTTGGGTCAAAATTCTAGCACCTGTATGACAACGAGGAAGTACATTTAACATGTTTGAACTTTGAATATTGGTCTTCCATATTCATATGCATTGGGCTTCAATCAATGCAGGGGTCTTACTAAATGGCTAAACAACCATCGGACTTTGAGGTTCTCAATCAGGTAACCATCACCTATTGTCCTCTGTCATCATTGTGTTTCTTTTTTGTATTTCTATCTTCTTCTTGGTAGTTATTCCTAATTACACTAATCTGTTTACTCTCAGCACAATTGTCATTTACATATTTATTTTGGGCTGTTTTGGTCAAGGGAATTTGTATTCCTTTTCTGAGGGATGCTAAAACAAATGAAAATGCCGACTGCTGTATTGTTGAGAAGAGAAGAAATGGATGGATAAATTGGGTCTTTTAACAAATTTCTTCTATTCATTTTGGATTTTTTTTATTTTGTATGTTATCTATTTTATTCAGTCTAGTTTATTTGTAAACTCTTTTTTACTGCCTTGCCAAAAAAAGGATGATTGAAATTCTGCATTTTCCCCAGAATTTTATCATTGATTTGGGTTTTGTCATTTTTGAAGGTCAAGATAAGATTGTTGATTTTGAGATGAAGCTCATGGACATTGACAGCAAGCATCTTGGAATTCCAGAAGCGGAGTATCATGCCATTGTAAAGATGCCATCAGCTGAGTTCTCAAGGATTTGCAAGGACCTCAGCAGCATTGAAAATACTGGTACCATCATCATCATTACATTAGTATTGAGATACTTCTGTACACATAATATTGTGTACTGAATTTACCCACCATCCATTGGTTGAAATTTGAATAGAATGTGTAGGGATTCTTGTTGGTTGTTTCATACTAATGTCCAACATTCATATCAACAGTTATAGTTCACTAACAAAATCTATGTTTTGGTTTGGGGTGATTGTAGTTGTAATTTCTGTGACAAAGGAGTGAAGTTCTCTACCAGGGGTGATATTGGAACTGCAAATATTGTTTGCCAGCAAGGTGCGTTAGATATTGATTGATTTTCCCCCTTTGTGAACAACCTGAGGCATTAATCTCCATTTAAGTGGTTTGGGTTTTGTTTTTGTAGTGACATATGACCCAAACAGTATTTTCATTAATGAACAAGTCATTGTAATAATGACAAATGTCATCTATTTGTCAGTGTTTTTAAGCTGGGCTGGAGTGGACGATTTGATTAATCTGGGTCAGAACCAGCAGTGGAAATGAGCCAAGTTGCCTGGAAACCCATTTTGGGCAAGAAATCATTTAAACCGTCCAGCTGGTCTGCACATCTGGATTGGGCATATTGCTAGTTGGACTGCTACTTCAATTCTACTATTTATTGGTAAATTTCAAAATGGGTTGTGGTGTTCGAGTACCATTTTATTTTTTTATTTTATAGAGCAAACACTACCAACTATGCTACAGGTAGCTAGTTGCAGTCAGTTCCAATTATTTTATTTGTTTAAACATGTCATGGTTGGACTGGAACCATTGTTTGGATTTGGACCAAACTGCTGACAGAAAGGTCTAGTCTTAAGATTCAAAACATTAGTATTCAGTGTATTACAAGCATATAACTCACTGAATGGTAAATCTTTTTCAATTTTCCCCCTTTTCTAGCATTGTTTGAATGTTTACATTGGATAACTTTAAGAGGAAAAAACCTCCATGTATATCTTACACACTATTCCGGTTCCATCTAATTCATTATAAAAGCATGCATTTGACAGGGCTTCAAAATCACCAGGCAGTCTGTGGAGGTCTATTCCAAGTTGGAAAGCTGTGTCAACAAACAAGTACCCATCTGCTGGCCATTTCATGTCCAATCAGTAAAGCCTTGGAATCCAACTTGCACAACTCAGCAGAGATTTTGATCAGTTTTCTTATATTGATTAATGCCAGTTATTTTGCGGGGGGAGCATGAGGCATACTAAGAAAAGAAAAGTTAATTTCTTGCCCGTGAATACTCTACTTTCTCGTTTGTACCTTTGACTGATGTGTAATCTATTTTCCTTGGGCATTTGTATTTTTGTTCTGATGTACCACACATGGACACGTGCCATGTGTGGTTTCTAGATCCACTTGTGGTGGGGCATATGGGTGACACGTGTAAGCATTGTAGCCAACATGTTCTACAAAAATTTCTCTATTTTCTTTGGTGGTCCACTGGAGGGAACAACAGAAGCCTGAAGCCATTATCCTAACAATTAAAAAAATAAGGACCTGCCACTACATTTTGCAGGAGATGTCCATGTAGCCAACCTGCTTCTCAAGTTCCCTAGCACGTGCATGAGCCTTCCATCAAAGGAACAATAGAAGCCTGAAGCCATTATCCTAACAATTAAAAAAATAAGCCATTATCCTAACAATTAAAAAAATAAGGACATGCCCCTGCAATTTGTAGGAGATGTCCACGTAGCAATGCATTTTTCAAATCCATTAAACGTCCCTCGCTTGAGATCTTAACCGGCACTTAAAAGCACCTTTACTGGCGCTAAAAAGGACCTTTACCAGTGGTCATAAAAGTGCCGGTAAAAGTGTATAAACTGCTGGTAAATCTTACTTTAAGCGGCGCCCAGCACAATCGCCGGTAAAAGACGCTGACCAACAGTAAAGCCTTTACCAACGAAACTTTTACCGTTGCCCAGTTTTGTTGTAGTGTGGTTAGTAATTATTATCCTGTACACCCTAGATGTTCCGCACTATCTGAATTTTTCCTTTCACATGAAGCACACTGTAAATGGTATTCAATGAATTTCAATTTCTCATAAAATGGAATGTCCTTGTTTCTCTAGTTCCTGTGTAGTGTTGCCATGACTGTCCTTTGATTAAGACAATCACGCTATTGTTTGAAACAAGTGCTTCAAATCTCTTCACTGCAAGTGCATTTAGAATGTTGTTTGGACCATATTTGGTGGTTGGATTTACCAAAGGCATTTTTTAGCTTGTATGAGGTAGGTGTTACTTCTTCTTCTTCTTCTTCTTTTCCCTTAGAATGATAAAGGTATTGTAGAAGATTTTTAGTTTTGAGTGAGAAACCTAGTCTCAATTGTAACAGTTAAAATTTTGAATGAACATGTGAATCAGTGTTTTGTACATGGTACTAACAATTAGTTTCAGTTTGTGAGGGGCTCAAATTCATTCATTTCCCTTTTGTACAGTGCAATGGTTGTCTTGGAGAGCTGGTCAGATTTGCATCAGCCTCCTCTGTTAAAACACTCGAGATACCACAAAAGAGAAGCATAGGTCAACTGTCAAGCAGTGCGAAAAGGCAATCGTCATCCAGTCCTCAAGAGATGGAAAACGGTGTTGGAAATTCACATTCCCATGAATCACATCAATTGATTGGTGCCACTGTTGTCAACGAAGAAACAAAGATGATATAGAAAAATGTGAACATGTCCATTTGTTAACCAAGGTCTGTCTCTCCCTTAAAATGAGTTTGATATGGATTACATCAGTTCATTAAGAGTTTACTGTTTGGGTTTTACATTGTTAATATCACTTCAATCTTGGTTGTCCGTTCCATTCTAGTTACCGTTGATGTATCCCTATTGGCAGAGAATGAATTCCTCTTTTGGCCATTTATTGTTCTGTTTTGGACAGACCTTAATGGTGATAACAGTGTACTTGTACTTGCATTTGAGCTAGTTCACTTTTCAGTTTTCCAGTGGCTATGGCCATGACATCAGACACAAGGGAAGAAGAACCAATCTGATGCAGAGAACCCTCGACAAGTGACATATGCACCCACAGGTGAGAATTTCTGCACAACATTTGTTACATTCATTGCATGTGCTGGTTTATATTTTGTTTACTTCTAACAAATATGTTCTTTTGGTATCAACTGAAGGTATCTATGTCATGGATTGACTTGATTTTTAAACCCATGGCCCACCTTCGAGTGGTGCATTTAACTGATGGGGTAGATGTTCGACACACATCACGGTGGGGCCCACACAGCACGACCTCATGGGAAGTTCCCATGAGGTTGCTCACCTACGCACATGCACACCTTTGCACACGTGTCATAGGTGTCTAATCCAAATGGTCCATGTGATGTGGAATCCCATTAATCCCCAAGGATAGAATTGTCACCCTAATCTAAAATTCTGGTGGGCCGTAGCAAAGAGAAAAGCAAATCAAGGGAGGAAATTGTTTTCATTTTGCATGGCCCACCAAAGTTTTGGATCAAAGTAAAAATTGGGCCCAGGGGGTTTCATGAGGTGATGTTTCACGTGGACCGTTCAGATTTTGAGGTCACATCACGTATGATGAGTTCTCAAAAAAGTTCGCATGAGTTTCGTGCAAATTGGTGCGCAACTGAGCATTCTAATCTAATCAGTCCATGTGATGCAGAATCCCATGAAACCCAAAGGGAAAAAAATTTACCCTTATCTAAAATTCTAGTGGGACATAGCAAAGAGAAATACAAATCAAGGGAGAAAACTGTTTTCATTTTTCATGGCCCGCCAAAGTTTTGGATCAAAATAAAAATTACGACCAAGGGGTTTCATGACGTGCTACTTCATGTGCATGTGGACCATTCAGATTTTGGAGTCAAATCACGTATGATGAGTTCTCAAAAAAGTTTGCACGTGCGAACTGTTGCGCAGCTGAGCATTCAGAATATAGAGTCATGCTCACGTGCGCACCTTTTGCACACATGTCATGGGCGTCTAATCCGAACAGTCCATGCGATGCGGAATCCCATGAAACCCCAAGGGAAAAAAATTCAACCTGATCTAAAATTCTAGTGGGTCATAGCAAAGAGAAATGTAAATCAAGGGAGGGAATTGTTTTCATTTTTCATAGCCCACCAAAGTTCTGGATCAAAGTAAAAATTGGGCCTCAAGGGTTTCATGAGGTGGTGCTTCACATGGACCGTTTAGATTTTCGAGTCACACCGCGTATGATGAGATCTCAAAAAAGTTTGCATGAGTTTCGTGCGAACTGGTTCACAACTAAGCATTCAACATATAGAGTCATGCTCACCTACGCACCTTTGTCATGCACGTATAATCCTTATAGTCCATGTGATGTGAAATCCCATAAAACCTCAAGTGAAAAATTTTCACCCTGATCTAAAATTCTGGTGGGCCATAGCAATGAGATGCAAATCAAGGGAGGAAACTGTTTTCATTTTTCATGGCCCACCAAAGTTTTAAATCAAAGTAAAAATTGGGCCCAGTGGATTTCATGAGGTACTTCACGTGTACCATTCAGATTTTGGAGTCACATCACGTATAACGAGTTCTAAAAAATATCACATGAGTTCCATGCGTACTAGTTAGCAACTGAGCATTCGGCATATAGAATCATCCTCACCTACACACTTGGCGCACCTTTGTACATATGTTATGGGCATCTAATCTGAACAGTACATGTGATGCGGAATCCCATGAAACCCCAAGGGAAAATTTTTCACCATGATGTAAAATTTTGGTGGGCCATATCAAAGAGATGCAAATCAAGGGAGGAAACTATTTTCATTTTTCATGGCCCACCAAAATTTTGGATCAAAGTAAAAATGGGCCCAGGGGGCTTCACAAGGACCGTTCAGATTCTGGAGTCACATCACTTATGATGTTTTCTCAAAAAAGTTCGCATAAGTTTCGTGCGAACTAGTGCATAGCTGAGCATCCAGCATATAGAGCCATGCTTACCTGCGCACGTACGCACCTTTGCACGCATGTCATGGGCGTCTAATCAGAACGGTCCATGTGTTAAGGAATCCCATTAATCCCCAAAGATAGAATTGTCACCCTAATTTAAAATTTTGGTGGGCCATAGCAAAGAGAAATGCAAATAAAGGGAGGAAGCCGTTTTCATTTTGCATTGCTTACCAAAGTTTTGGATCAAATTAAAAATTGGGCCCTAGAGGTTTCATGTGGTGCTGCTTCACGTGGACCGTTCGGATTTTGGATTCACATCACGTATGATGATGAGTTCTCAAAAAAGTTCGCATGAGTTCCGTGTGAATTGGTACGCAACTGAGCATTTCGCATATATAATCATGCTCACCTGCGCACCTACGCACTTGCGCACCTTGGGACATGTGTCATGGGTGTCTAATTTGGTCCATGTGATGCGGAATCCCATGAAACCCCAGGGAAAAAAAAATTTCACCCTGATGTAAAATTCTGGTCGACCAATGTAAAGAGAAATGCAAATCAGGGAGGAAACTATTTTCATTTTTCTTGGCGCACCAAAGTTTTTGATCAAAGTAAAAATGGCCCCAGGGGGTTTCATGAGTCGCTGCTTCACGAGGACCATTCAAATTCTGGAGTCACATCATGTATGATGTTTTGTCAAAAAAGATCACACGAGTTTCGTGCAAATTAGTGCACAGCAAGGCATTCGACAAACTGAGTCATGCTCACCTACTCACGAGCGCACCTTTGCACATATGTCATGGGTGTCTAATCCGAACGGTCCATGTGATGTGGAATCCCATGAATCCCCAAGGAAAAAAATTTCACCCTTACCTAAAATTCTGGTGAGCCATATCAAAGAGAAATGCAAATCAAGAGAGGAAACTATTTCCATTTTTCATGGCCCGCCAAAGTTTTGGATCAAAGTAAAAATTGGGCCTAGGAGGTTTCATGAGGTGTTGCTTCACGTGGACCATTCAAATTTTGGAGTCACATCACGTATGATGAGTTTTTAAAAAAGCTCGTACGAGTTCTGTGCAAACTGGTGCATAACTAGGCATTCGACATATAGAGTCATGCTCATCTACGCACCTTTGCACGTGTCATGGGTGTCTAATCCTTATGATCCATGTGATGCAGAATCCTATGAAACCCCAAAGGGAAAGATTTTCACCCTGATCGAAAATTTTGGTGGGCCATAGCAAAGAGAAATGCCAAACAAGGGAGGAAACTGTTTTCATTTTTCATGGCCCACCAAAGTTTTGGATCAAAGTAAAAAATTAGGCCCAGGGAGTTTCATGAGCTGTTGCTTCACGTGGACTGTTCAGATTTTGAGGTTGCATCACGTATGATGAGTTCTCAAAAAAGTTCGCATGAGTTCTATTCGAACTGATGCACGGCTGAGAATTCGGCATATAGAGTCATGCTCACCTGCGCAGCTACGCACATGCACACGCATCATGGGCATCTAATCTGAATGGTTCATGTGATGCGGAATCCCATGAAAACCCATGTAAAAACTTTTCACCCTGATATAAAATTTTGGTAGGCCATAGCAAAGAGAAATGCAAATCAATAGAGGAAATTATTTTCATTTTTTATGGCCCACCAATGTTTTGGATCAAAGTAAATATTGCGCCCTGGGGGTTTCTAGAGGTATTGCATCACGTGGACCGATCAGATTGTGGAGTCACATCACGTATGATAAGTTCAAAAAATGTTCACATGAGTTCCATGCGAACTGGCGCACAGCTGAGCATTCGGCCTATAAAGTCATGCTCGCCTACTCACCTACGCACTTGCGCCCCTTTGTACATGTGTCATGGGAGTCTAATCCGAACAGTCCATGTTATGCGGAATCCCATGAAACCCTAAGGGAAAATTTTTCACCCTGATCTAAAATTCTAGTGGAGCATAGCAAAGAGAATGCAAATTAAGGGAGGAAACTGCTTTCATTTTTCATAGCCCACCAAAGTTTTGGATCAAAGTAAAAATTGGGCCCAACGGGTTTTATGAGTCACTACTTCACGAGGACCATTCAGATTCTAAAGTCACATCATGTCTGATGTTTTCTCAAAAAAGTTTGCACGAGTTCCGTCCGAACTAGTGCACCGCTGAGCATTCGACATATTGAGTTATGCTCACCTACGCATGAGTGCACCTTTTCACACATGTCATGGGCGTCTAATCCGAATGGACCATGTGATGTGAATCCCATGAATCCCCAAGGGAAAATTTTTCACCTTGATCTAAAATTCTAGTAGGCCATAGCAAAGAGAAATGCAAATCAGGGGAGGAAATCGTTTTCATTTTTTATGGCCCACCAAAGTTTTGAATCAAAGTAAAAATTGGGCCTAGGGGGTTTTATGAGTCGCTACTTCACGAGGATCATTCAGATTCTAGAGTCAAATCACATATGATGTTTTCTCAAAAAAGATTGCCCAAGTTCTATACAAACAAGTGCGTAGCTAAGCATTCAGCATATTGAGCCATGCTCACCTATGCACGAGCGCACCTTTGCACACGTGTCATGGGCATCTAATCTAGCAGTCCATGTGATGCGGAATCCCATAAATCCCCAAGGAAAAAATTTTCACCCTGATCTAAAATTCTGGTGGGCCATAGCAAAGAGAGATGCAAATCAAGAGAGGAAACTGTTTTCATTTTTCATGGCCCGCAAAATTTTTGGATCAAAGTAAAAAACTGTGCCCAACTAGTTTCATGAGGTGTTGCTTCACGTGGACCGTTCAAATTTTGTAATCAGATCACGTATGTTGAGTTCAAAAAAAAGTTTGCACGAGTTCTGTGAAAACTGGTGCATAGCTGAGCATTCGGTATACAGAGTCATGCTCACATGTGCACCTTTGCACACATGTCATGGGCGTCTAATCCTTACGGTCTATATGATATATATGGAATCAAAAAACCCTAAGGGAAAAAATTTCACCCTAATCTAAAACTTTGATGGTCCATAGCAAGAGAAATGCAAATCAAGGGAGGAAACCGTTTTCATTTTTCATGGCCCACTAAAGTTTTGGATCAAAGTAAAAATTGGGCCCAGGGGGTTTCATGAGGTGATGCTTCACGTGGACTATTCAGATTATGGAGTCACATCAAGTATGATGTTTTCTTAAAAAAGTTCGTCTAAGCTTGGTGCGAACTAGTGCACATCTAAGCAGTTAGCATATAGAGTCATGTCACCAACACACCTATGCACGTGCGCACCTTTACACACGCGTCATGGGTGTCTAATCCGAACGGTCCATGTAATGCAGAATCCCATGAAAACCCATAGGAAAATTTTTCACCCTAATATAAAATTTGGATGGGCCATAGCAAAGTGAAATGCACATCAAGAGAGGAAACTGTTTTTATTTTTCATGGCCCACCAATGTTTTAGATCTAAGTAAAAATTGGGCCTTGGGGGTTTCATGAGGTGTTGCTTCACGTGGACCGTTTAGATTGTGGAGTCATAGCACGTATATTAAGTTCTCAAAATTGTTCGCACGAGTTCCGTGCGAACTAGTGTGCAAGTGAGCATTCGGCATATAGAGTCATGTTCACTTGCGCACTACGTATGTGTGCACCTTTGCACTCGTGTCATGGGCGTCTAAACCGAACTGTCCATGTGATGCAGAATCCCATGAAACCCCAAGGTAAAAATTTTCACCTTAATCTAAAATTCGTGTGGACCATAGCAAAGAGAAATGCAAATCAAGGAAACAATTTTCATTTTTCTTGGCCCACCATAGTTTTGAATCAAAGTAAAAATTGAGCCCAGCATATGATGAGTTCTCAAAAAATTTTGCTCGAGTTCCATTCGAAATAATGTGAAGCTGAGCATCCAGCATGTATAGTCATCCTCACTTGCGCACGTATGCACCTTTGCACGTGTCATGGGCGTTTAATCCGAACAATCCATGTGATGAGGAATCCCATGAAACAATAACGGACAAAATTTCACCCTGATCTAAATTTCTAGTGTGCCATAGCAAAGAGAAATGCAAATCAATGGATGAAACTGTTTACATTTTTCATGGCCCACCAGAGTTTTGGACCAAAGTAAAAATTAGGCTTGGGGGGTTTCACGAGGTGTTACTTCACATGGATTGTTCAAATTTTGGAGTCACATGACGTATGATGTGTTCTCAAAAAAGTTTGCACGTGCGAACTAGTATGCAGCTGAGTATTCGGCATATAGAGTCATGCTCACCTACGCACTCATGCACCTTTGCACACGTGTCATGGGCATCTAATTCGAACGTTCCATGTGATGTCGAATCCCATTAAACTCCAGGGTAAAATTTTCCACCCTGATCTAAAAGTCTAGTGAGTAATAGCAAAGAGAAATGCAAATCATGGGAGGAAAGTGTTTTCATTTTTCATGGCCCACCAAAGTTTTGGATCAAAGTAAAAATTGGGCCCAAGGAGTTTCATGAGAAGTTGCTTCATGAGGACCGTTCTGAATCTGGTGTGTAGTTGAGCATTCGGCATATAGAGTCATGCTCACCTACTCACCTACGCACCTGCGCACCTGCGCACATGTGTCAAGGTTGTCTAATTCGAACGTTCCATGTGATGCGAAATCCCATTAAACCCCAAGGTAAAAAATTTTAGCCTGATCTAAAAGGCAGGTGAGCAATAGTAAAGAGAATGCAAATCATGGGAAGAAAGTATTTTCATTTTTCATGGCCCACCAAAGTTTTAAATCAAAGTAAAAATTGGGGTCTAGGAGTTTCATGACATGCTACTTCACAAGGACCATTCTGAATCTGGAGTCACATCACGTATGATGAGTTCTCAAAAAAGTTCGCACGAGTTCCATGCGAACTAGTGCGCAGCTAAGCATTTAGTATATAGTGTCACGCTCACCTATGCACCCTTGCACATATGTTATGGGTGTCTAATCCTTACTGTCCATGTGATGCAGAAGCTTATGAAATCCCAAGGAAAAATTTTCACCTTAATCTAAAATTCTGGTGGGCCATAGAAAAGAGAAATGCAAAACAAGGGAGGAAACTGTTTTCATTTTTCATAGCCCGCCAAAGTTTTGGATCGAAGTAAAAAATTGGGACCAGGGGGTTTCATGAGGTGTTCCTTCACGTGAACCATTCAAATTTTGAGATTACATCACATATGATGATGAGTTCTCAAAAAAGTTCGCAGGAGTTCTGTTCGAAGTGGTGCACAGTTGAGAATTCAGCACAGAGTCATGCTCACCTACGCATATGCACACTATTACACACGCATGGGTGTCTAATCCGAATGGTTCATGTGATGTGGAATCCCATGAAAGCCCATGGGAAAACTTTTCACCCTGATATAAAATTCTGGTGGGACAGCAAAGAGAAATGCAAATCAAGGGAGGAAACTGCTTTCATTTTTCATCGCCCACCAAAGTTTTGGATCAAAGTAAAAATTGGGTCATTGGGGTTTCATGAGGTGTTGCTTCACGTGGACTGTTCAGATTTTTGAGTCACATCGAATATGATTTCTCAAAAATGTTCGCACATGTTCCGCACACCATGCGAAAATTTTTGAGAACTCATCATACGTGATGTGACTCTCCAAAATCTAAACGGTACACATGATGTGAATCCAAAATCTAAACGGTCCACATGAAACTCCCTGGGCCTAATTTTTATTTTGATCCAAAACTTTGGCGGGCGATGAAAAATGAAAACACGTTCGTTCCTTCACTATAGCCCACCAGATTTTTAGATCATGGTGAAAATTTTTAGCTTAGGGTTTCATGGATTTTCGCATCACATGGATGTTTCGGATTAGATGCCAATGACATGTCGACAAAGGTGAGCACATGTATATGTGAGCATGACTATATATGTCAAATTCTCTGTTGCGCATCGGTTCGCACGAAACTCGTGCAAACTTTTTTTAGAACAATTTGTGATGGCACTTCAAAATCTTAGTTCACCACATGAAATCCCCTGGAATCAAATTTTACTATGATCCAAAACTTTAATACACAATGAAAATGAAAACATTTTCCTCCCTTGATTAGCATTTCAATTTGCTATATGGCCCACCAAAATTTAAAATCAGGGCAAAAAATTTTCCATTAAGATTCATGGGTTTCTACATCATGATTTGTAGATTAGACGCCCATGACACGTGTGCAAAGGTGCGCACGAGCGTGACTGGTATGTGTCAGATATGTTCAAGTTTGCATGTGTGAACTTTTTTGAGAAGTCCCCATCTCTAATAAACGTTGCCTGGGTAGTAATTAATTCAAAGAGGCTTTTTTATGTATGTCACAAAACAGAATTAGCGACGGTCCGGGACCGTCGCAGGTAGCTGTCGCAAAAATTAAACGACGGATCACAACCGTCGCTAAATTATTAAGTTCATTGCTAAATTTTTGTGACGGGTATGGCAATTAACAACGGTCTTGGTCTGTCGCAGTTTACAAATGAAAAAAATTCAACGACGGATCAAATCCGTCGCTAATAAAAGACGATTATCTTAATTTGGCGACGGATATGCCGTGGCTCATTAACGACGGCGGTCTAATATTTGGCGACAGCTATGGTCCGTCGCTAATCACCGTGAGACTAATAGTGAGAGTCTTGGTCCGTCACAAAAGTGAACATCATCGCTACCGACGGTTAAGGTCGGTCGCTAAGTTTAACAATGGCTATAGTCCCGTGTTAGTCATCGTAAACTACCTGGGGTGAGTAAATGGTCCGAAATTTTTTCAGCATCCCCTATTCCCACGAAAACCCTCACAACTCTCTCATTGAAGGTCAGATTTTGATGATTTTTAGCTTGTTGAAAACGTAACTTGACAAGTTTTCAAAATGCAAAAAGAATTGTCTAATTTCGAGGCCGTTTGATACCCTAAAAGCATGCTAGAAGCCTTCGATCATCGTTTCTCAATCTCGATCGCTAATCTTTCGAAATCGTGTGATGCGAATAAAATGCTCGTAACTCCCTCGTTATATATTGGATTGGGTCAATTTTAGGTTCATTGGAAAGGTGTGTCAGTGCTCTTCGAAACTTCACTCGAATCGTCGCATTTCGAAACCGTTTGGGCCTCCGAAAGTGGGAAGAGAGTAAATGGTCCAGAATTTTTCTAGCATCCCCTATTCCCACAAAAACCCTCAACTCCCTCATCGGAGGTGAAATATGGATGATTTTTAACTCGTTGGAAAGGTAACTTAACGAGCTTTCAAAAAGAAAGAAGAATCATCCAATTCTGAAACTGTTTGATACCCCAAAAGCATGATAGAAGCCTTCGATCGTTGTTTCTCAATCTCGATCGTTAATCTTTCGAATTCGCGTAATGAAAATAAAACGCTTGTAACTCCCAAGTTATATATCGAATTGGGTAGAAACGTGTGTCAGTGCTCTAAGAAACTCCATTTGAATCGTCACATTCAAAAGTGGGGTGAGAGTAAATGGCATGAAATTTTTTTAGCATCCCCTATTCCCACGAAAACCCTCATAACTCCCTCATTGGAGGTCGGATTGGGACAATTTTTAGCTCGTTGGAAAGGAAATTTAACTAGCTTTCAAAATGAAGAATAATCACCTGATTCTGAGGCCGTTTGATACCCCAAAAGTATGCTAAAGGCCATCGATCGTCATTTCTCAATCTCGATCGTTAATCTTTCAAATTTGCATGATGTGAATAAAATACCCGTTACTCCCTCGTTGTATATAAGATTGGGTCGATTTTAGGTTCATTGAAAAGATGTGTCAATGCTCTTCGAAACTCCACTCGAATTGTCACATTCCAAGACTGTTTGTGCCTCTGAAAGTGGGGTGAGATAAATGGTCTAGGATTTTTTTAGCATCCCCTATTCCCATGAAAACCCTCATAACTCCCTCATCGAATGTCAGATTTAGACGGTTTTTAGCTCGTTGGAAAGGTAACTTGACGAGCTTTCAAAATGAAAGAAGAATTGCCTGATTCTGAGGCTATTTGATCCTCCAAAGGCATGCTATAATCCTTCGATCATCGTTTCTCAATCTCGATCGTTAATCTTTCGAAATCGAGTCATGCAAATAAAATGCTCATAACTCTCTCGTTATATATCGGATTGGGTTGATTTTAGGTTCATTGGAAAGGTGTGTTAGTGCCCATTCGAAAGGTCATATTCCGAGACCGTTTGGGCCTCCAAAAGCAGGGTGAGAGTAAATGGTCTGGAATTTTTTCAGCATCCCTTGTTCCCACGAAAACCCTCATAACTCCCTCATTGGAGGTCAGATTGGGACAGTTTTTAGCTCATTTAAAAGGTAACTTGACGTGTTTTTAAAGTGAAAGAAGAAACACCTGATTCTGAGGCCGTTTGATACCCCAAAAGCATACTAGAAGCCTTCGATCTCCGTTTCTCAATCTCGATCGTTAATCTTTCGAAATCGCGTGATGCGAATAAAATGCTCGTAACTCTTTTGTTATGTATCGGATTGGGTCGATTTTAGATTCATTAAAAAGGTGCATCAATCCTCTTCGAAAATCCACTCAAATCATTGTATTCTGATACCGTTTGGGCCTCTAAAAGTGAGGTAAGAGTAAATGGTCCAGAATTTTTCTAGCATCCCCTGTTCCCACGAAAATCCTCATAACTCCCTCATCGAAGGTCATATTTGGATGGTTTTTAACTCATTGGAAAGGTTACTTGACGAACTTTCAAAACGAAAGAAGAATCCCCTAATTTCGAGGCCGTTTGATACCCAAGAAGCATGCTAGAATCCTTTGATCATAGTTTCTCAATCACGATCGTTAATCTTTCGAAATCACGTGATGCGAATAAAACACTCGTAACTCCCTCGTTATATATCAAATTGGGTCAATTTTAGGTTCATTGGAAAGGTGTGTCAATCATCTTCGAAAGTCCACTCGAATCGTCACATTCTGAGACCATTTAGGCATATAAAAGTGAGGTGAGAGTAAATGGTCTGAAATTTTTTCAACATCTCCTATTCCCACAAAATTCCTCATAACTCCCTCATCGGAGGTCAGATTTGGACGATTTTTAGCTCGTTTGAAAGGTAACTTGACGATCTTTCAAAAGGAAATAAGAATTGCTAAATTCTAAGGCTGTTTGATACCCTAAAAGCATGCTAGAAGACTTCAATCATCATTTCTCAATCTCGATCGTTAATCTTTCAAAATCGCGTGATATGAATAAAACGTTCATAACTCCTTCGTTATATATCGGATTGGGTTAATTTTAGGTTCATTGGAAAGGTGTGTCACTGCTCTTTGAAAACCCACTCGAATCGTCACATTCTGAGACTGTTTGGGCCTTCGAAAGTGGGGTGATAGTAAATAGTCTAAAAATTTTTTAGCATCCCCTGTTCCCACAAAAACCCTCATAACTCCCTCATCAAAGGTCAGATTTGGACAGTTTTTAGTTCGTTGGAAAGGTAATTGGATGATCTTTAAAAAAAAAAGAAATGCTTAATTCCGAGGCTATTTAATATCCCAAAAGCATGCTAAAATCCTTTGATCGTCGTTTCTCAATCTCGATCGTTAATCTTTTGAAATCGCGTAAAACGAATAAAACACTCGTAACTCCCTCGTTATATATTGGATTGGGTCGATTCTAGGTTCATTGGAAATGTGTGTCAGTTCTCTTTGAAACTCTACTTGAATCGTCACATTCTGGGAGAGTTTGGGCCTCTAAAAGTGGGGTGAGAGTAAATGGTCCAGAATTTTTCTAGCATCCCCTATTCCCACAAAAACCCTCATAGTTCCCTCATTGAAGGTCAAATTTAGACAGTTTTTAGCTTGTTGGAAAGCTAACTTGACGAGATTTCAAAACAAAAGAAGAATCGTCTGATTCTGAGGCCGTTTGGCATCCCAAAAGCATGTTAGAAGCCTTCAATTGTCGTTTCTTAATCTCAATCGTTTATCTTTCGAAATCGCGTGATGTGAATAAAATGCTCGTAACTCCCTCGTTACATATCGGATTGGGTCGATTTTAGGTTCATTGGAAAGGTGTGTCAATACTCTAAGAAAATCCACTCGAATCATCGTATTCTAAGACCGTTTTGGCCTCTAAAAGTGGGGTGAGAGTAAATGATTTGAAATTTTTTTAGCATCCCCTGTTCCCATGAAAACCTTCATACCTCCCTCATTGAAGGTCGAATTTAGACATTTTTATCTCCTTGGAAAGGTAACTTGACGAGCTTTCAAAACAAAGAAGAATCACCTGATTCTGAGGCCGTTTGATACCCCAAAAGCATACTAGAATCCTTCAATCGTCGTTTCTCAATCTCGATCGTTAATCTATCGAAATCGCGTGATGCGAATAAAACACTCATAACTCCCTCGTTATATATTACATTGGGTTGATTTTAGATTCATTTGAAAGGTGTGTCAGTGCTCTTTGAATTTTTAGTCACGTTTTGAGACCCTTTGGGCCTCCAAAAGTGGGGTGAGAGTAAATGTTTTAAAATTTTTTCAGCATCTCCTATTCCCATAAAAACCCTCATAACTCCCTCATCAGAGGTTGGATTTAAGTGGTTTTTAACTCGTTAGAAAGGTAACTTGATGAGCTTTCAAAATGAAAGAAGAATCACCTCATTCTGAGGCCGTTTGATACTCTAAAAGCATGCTAGAATCCTTCGATTGTCACTTCTCAATCTCGATCGTTAATCTTTTAAAATCACATGATGTAAATAAAACGCTTGTAACTCTCTCATTATATATCGGATTGGGTCGATTTTAGGTTCATTGTAAAGGTGTGTTAGTCTTCTTCGAAACTCCACTCAAATTATCACATTCTGAGACTGTTTGAGCATCTCATTTTCCCACAAAAATCCTTATAACTCCCTCATCGGAGGTCAGATTTGGATGATTTTTAGCTCGTTGGAAAGGTGACTTAATGAGATTTTAAAATAAAGAAGAATCACCTAATTCTGAGGCCGTTTGAAACCCCAAAAGCATGTTAGAATCCTTCGATCATCTTTTCTCAATATCGATCATTAATCTTTCAAAATCGCGTGATGCGAATAAAACGCTCGTAACTCCCTCGTGATATATCAGATTGGGTCGATTTTAGGTTCATTGGAAAGATGTCTTAGTGCTCTAAGAAATCTCACCTGAATCATCAGATTTTGAGACTGTTTGGGCCTCCAAAAGTGGGGTGAGAGTAAATGATCTGGAATTTTTCTATCATCCCTTGTTCCCACAAAAACCCTCACAACTCCCTCATTAGAGGTTGGATTTAGACGATTTTTAACTCGTTGTAAAGGCAACTTGACAATATTTCAAAAAGATAGAAGAATCATGTAACACCCTGAAAATTGAGGGTCGAGTAGCAACTCAACACCCGAGTTTCAGAACATCACTTATGCAACATAAATGCTTATGATTGAATGTTGTCTACAGTAGTGCATTAGTCATGAGTGGGATTATACCAAAGCAGTAATTCATACTCCAGATTGAGTTATAAAATGCAAGCAGAAGACTTAAAGATGTATAGAAATGTATATAAGTCAAAAATCATGATCGGTCTCCAGAGTATGAATACATCACTGAGCTATCATATACATGTCATAATACAAAAATCAAAATGTCAAAAGAATAGTTCCACTAGCATGGTAAGCCCTGTAGCCTCGTCACTCCGAATAGCCTAAGCAAAACCATCAGAGAACTGCATGTAGGAGAACTCATCCTGATCATCATAGTAGTCAGGCTCAGCCTCCTGCACCTCGCCAATACCTGCATCTAAGACAAGGTCTGGTGGGTGTCCAGAACATCGTCCCGTAACGTGGGAGTGAGTAGCTAACTCAATGAAACAATAAAGCATAGGTTAACATGTTATCAATTCAGTCAAGCAGTAATGATAAAGTATTAAAATCAAACACTCCTAAACACTGTAATTAATGCAAGGATAAGATGCAATCATGATGCGTTCCCTCATCGACATACTCCCTCATGCGACACCATCTTACGCTCGCCGCATGCTTTTATCCCTCAAGTGTTCCACATCTTCCAGGAACATACAATGCGATATGGGCATGATACCGAGTTGTTATTAGTCCTTTTCATACAGCAGGATTGGGAAACTAAGGTATCTCCCTTATATCATTCCCAAACAAGGATCTTGTCTAGGGTCGTCACTCCTAGTTAATCCCATACGATGATGCAGTTCCAGGTCACTGTAAAGGGCTGCTAGGGCTGTTGCACGCACTCGTTGCACCGCTCCCCCATCACCTTATCATTACAGGCCTAGTTTATACTCTGTTTACTACAGGAAAGCTCGTCGCCTCTCCGCAGAATCAAAGTATGCTCGAGGTCACTACAAAGGATTATCAGGGCTGTTACACGCACTCGTTGCACCACTCTCCCATCACCTTATCAGTGTAGGCCGATAGCTTGAATACAGTGTCCCATACCACCATATTCGGTTCACGAGTCTTGGTTGCTCACTGGTCACTATGGGGAGGCTCGTGGCCCCAGCGTAGGCCAACAGCTTGACCACGGTGTCCAATACCACCATGTCCGGCTCATGAGTCTTAGCGGATCAAGGTACCAAGGTTAATGAGATTCACTGGTGAGTCAAGTACCTTAGGTTCAAATAGAGACGTCCATACATGGTGAACATACATTAGACAGATCGGGTTACTTGACGAGCTCGACTAGCACGAGCGCACATCGTATCGATCGACATGAGGTGTGTGAGCACTTCGTGTAGCCTAACCACTGCTGACGACCAACGTACGACTCGGGTTCGTCGAACACATCATACGTGGTGAATGAATCTCGACCACAATTTCAAGTCCGTTACCGACTGCCTAGACTAAATCTTAGTCCCAACTTCAATCAAGAATCATATGAGATAGGTAAAGTAGGAATAAACATGTAATTCAATTCTTACAATCAAGAAGCATGTTATGAAAATACATCACAAATAAGATTTCACACACAGACATTACAATGTAGCGTACATGTACAAAATCATATACATAGTTGAGGTAACCGAGATTTGTACCTCGATCCTCCTATGGAGTATTCTAGGTGATCACTAGCACACTCAGACATTTTCACAAACACATAGACTACATGCATCACCTTACATGATGTATGAGGATTACACATGTGTTAAGCCAAATCCTTTCACTAGGGATTTGCCCCGTATACCACATGCATATACCCATGACGGATAACCATGGTGTGTATGGATCCGGGCTCCATGTTCATTCAAACATTCATACAAACACTTGGGTTACACACTTAGCCACATATAACGTATCTTTGTCGTGACGTGATTTTGGACAAGTCCTTTCGCTAAGGAGTTGTCGCACATGTATTAGGCATATATTCACGACAAATAAACATGTTAAGCACAAATTCAAATTCCAAACATATTCAAACATCCCAACATATGCATAGAATACACTATATTCTGCATAGTTCATGTGAACGCGTATAACGAAACAGATGACACATTTTGCATGTGAAATAGCATCCACATCAAGAATAAACCACTAACCGACATTGAAAGCCTTGAAAACCATAAACTATACGTCTATAGTCCGCACCTTATGCCGATAAACGCGTAACGAGTTCAGTTTGTTCACTCACGCTTCGTCTACGGCCCAACGACAACCTATTATATGAAATACGTTAGCTATCACTTCACTTTAACTAGCTGAAACCCTAGAACTGATTAGGGTTAGGTTTTCTTACCCAATAGTGTATTTGAAATCACCGGAGTAGTGATCCAGTATCGATGTGTAAGCACAAGTAGCGGGAATCGAATCTCAGGAGTAGCTCCCACTTCTCTCTCACTTTCTCTCTCTTTTTTCTTCTGTTCCTTAGCTAGGGTTTCAAAATTCGTATCGTGTATGAGAGAGAGTTTTAAGGTCCTTATATAGGTTAAAAACTCACCAAATTAGACCCAAGGCCAGGGTATACTTATGTTATAACCAAATCGGGTCTGTTCCGATCCAACGGAGCATTTCTGGAGGTCTTGTTACTGTGTGCGGTCGGACTTAAGCTCATAGATGCTAGATCTTGATCAAGTTAAGTGTTCATTCCGGTCGGGTTCCCAGATCGACCGTGGAGGACTAGTTTCAGTTCAACGGTTACGAAAATTCGATCAGAGCTACAAGTACTATGACATGTAAGGGCCACCTATCCTGATTCGAGGGTAAATTTGGGTCAAAATCCAACGGTCAGAACGCTTAGAAATAACACGCAAGCGATACGTTCCAGATTACTTAAATTAGATTTAATTTATAAAGAAAACTACATTTTCTCACACTTTTCGCTCCGGACTTAAGAAAATCGTCCCAAAACATCGTTTGGACGTAATTTTTGATGTGCTTGTCTAGTCTAACTACGCGGTCAGTATCTTCTAAGTTTATCGCTATCGGACTTTCGATGTGTGGTCCAGGTCCGATACGAAGTTTCAAAGTGCTCCCGAGAGCAACTGGATTTAGAGTTGGATTCTAGATTTCAGGGTATTATAGAGTTAACGATTCCACAAGTTTTGGGTCTTGTAGAACATATTTAAAGCGAACAGTGCTAATTTCACAACCAGTCTAACTTAGCGCTAGTTAACTTATGATTAATTTCTAAGGAAATTAGTCCTAAGTGATTTCTGATCGAGGTGGTACTCGGGTCTTGGTATGAAATTTTTCGAGTCGTTACAATTTACCCCCCTAAAATAATAAATTTTATCTTCAAAATTTGTACATTTTCTTACTCCTCGAGAAGCTGTGGGTAGTTCTTTCTGATCTCAGCTTCTATCTCCCAAGTAGCCTCTTCTTCAGTATGATGCGTCCACAATACCTTCACAAGGGGGATGACCTTACTACGCAATACATGTTCCTTCCTATCTAATATATGCGTCGGTCGCAGTATATATGTAACATCCTCACCTAACTACACCTGCTCCCACCTAATGATATGGGAAGGATCAAGAACGTATTTTTTTAACATAGAAATTTGAAATACGTTGTGTACGCTCGCGAGAGGTGTAGGTAAAGCTAGACGATATGCTACTGCACCCACAAGATCGAGTATCTGGAATGAGCCAATGAATTGCTGAGTGAGCTTCCTCTTCTTCCCGAACTGAAGAACTCCCTTCATAGGAGAAACTCTCAAAAATACGTGATCTCCAACCGCGAGCTCTAGCAGTAGTTGCCTCGTATCGGCATAACTCTTCTGCCTGCTTTGCATTGTAAGAAGTCGACGCCTAATGATGTCAATCTTTTCTGAGATCGCCTGTACTAACTCAGGACCAATCAAATTCTGCTCGCCAACTTCAGCCCAGCAATGGGGCGCTCGACAAGGACGCCCATACAAGGCCTCATAAGGTGTCATACTGATACTCACCTAAAAACTGTGGTTGTACGCGAACTCCGCATATGGAAGACAATCATTCCAACTGTCTTTGAAATCCAACATGCAAGCCCACAGCATGTCCTCCAAAATCTGGTTCACCTGCTCTGTCTGCCCGTCAGTCTGTGGGTGGAATGCAGTACTGAACTTCAACTTCACACCCATCGCTTCCTGGATGCGAGTCCAGAAAATAAAAGTGAACCGCATGTCTCTGTTTGACACAATCTCTAAAGGAACTCCATACAGACGAACTATCTCTCTGATATACAGCCTAACCAACTCGTCTGCAGAGTTCGTGACTCTGATCGGCAGGAAGTGAGCCAACTTCGTCAAGCGGTCGATGATCACCCAGATAGAATCATGTCCCTTCCTCGTCTTCGGCAGTCCCGAAATGAAATCCATAGAAATAAAGTCTCACTTCCACTCTGCTATAGGCATAGGCTGAACGAGACCAGGAGGTCGGCGATGCTCTGCCTTCACTTGTTGGCAAGTGAGACAACGGGACACAAAGTCTGCGATGTGGGTCTTCATGCCATCCCACCAATACGTCCTCTTCATGTCACGATACATCTTCGTACTGCCCGGATGCATCGCAAGCCTAGAACTATGCGCAGCCTCGAGAATCTCTCGTCTCAAGTCGGGGACATCTGGGACGTATAGGCGGCCACGATAACGTAAACTCTCATCCGTTCCAACTTGCCACTCAACATCTGCATTGTCACTGGCCTGCTCTCGAAGCTCAGTCATACGCTCATCGTCCTTTTGCACTGCGATGACCCTGTCATCGATAAGAGGTCGCACCTGAACGTGTACGATAACCTCGAACGACTCCTCCACAGTGAGTTTCTACTCAAAGTCTCGTAAAAACTCAACATGTCCCACTCGGCAACCATTAGCGGAGCCACAAACTCTAACACCTTCCTACGGCTCAACGCGTCAGCCACAAGGTTCGCCTTGCCCGGATGGTAGGAAACCTCGAATTTAAAGTCCTTCAAAGTCTCCATCCATCGTCGCTGCCTCATATTCATGTCTCGCTCCGTGAATATGTACTTGAGGCTCCTGTGGTCGCAAAAGAGCTCAAACTCTTCTCCGTAGAGGTAATGTCTCCAGAGCTTCAATGCGAAAATGACAGCTGCCAACTCTAAGTCGTGTGTAGGGTAATTCTACTCCTGCTTCCTTAACTGTCTCGAGGCATATAAAATCACCCTGTCCTTCTGCATAAGGACACAACCTAAACCAACGCTAGACACGTCGGTGTATATCGTATACTTAACCCCTTGCTCTCGCAATACTAGCACAGGGGCGGACATCAGCCTATCCTTTAGCTCCTGAAAAGCTGTCTCCACCTTCTCATTCCAAACGAACTTCAGATCCTTCCGCATCAACTGAGTCAAGGATCTGGCTATCTTCGAGAAGTCCCGGATGAATCGTCGATAGTACCCTGCCAGACCAAGGAAACTCCTCACCTCAATAACCAAACCGGGCTGCTCTCAGTCCTGTACTGCAGTTACCTTAGCAAGGTCAACTGCTATCTTATCCTTAGACACGATGTGTCCCAAGAACTTGACTTCTTCCTTCCAGAAGTCGCACTTCTTGTACTTTGCAAACAACTGATGCTGTCTCAAAGTATCCAAGACAGATCGTAAGTGCTCCTCATGCTCCTCTTAACTCCTGGAGTATATCAAAATGTCATCTATAAATACAATGACGAATTGATAGAGGAACGGCCGAAATACCCGGTTCATCAGGTCCATAAACACGACTGGTGCGTTCGTAAGACCGAACGACATCACGAGGAACTCATAGTGCCCAAAACAGATCCTGAAAGCCGTCTTCTGCACGTCCTCATCTCTGACGCGTAGCTGGTGATACCCTGACTGTAGATCAATCTTCAAGAAGTACTGCGCTCCTCTCAGTTGATCAAACAAATCATCTATCCTGGGTAAAGGGTACTTGTTCTTCACCGTCACTTGGTTCAGTTTGTAGAAATCAATACACAACCGCAGTGACCCGTCTTTCTTGGTCACGAACAAGATAAGTGCTCCCCAAGGAGATACACTCGATCGTACGAAGCCAGCCTCCAACAAATCATTGATCTGTTTTCTCAACTCCTCCATCTCACATGGGGCCATGCGATACATCGGCAATAAGATGGGCGTCGATCCTGGTACTAGGTCGATAGTAAAATCGATCTCGCACTGAGGAGGCAACTCAGGTATCTTCCTGAACACATCTTCATAATCACGGACTACTGGCGTGCTTTCAAGTGTCGAGACGTCAACATTCCTTAATAAGGAAGCATAACAAAGGAGTCGAGAGGGGTGACTGACCTGCACTGAAAATGTAAAGGACATGCCCTCTGGCTCATAAACTGTCACTACACAGGCCTCGCAGTCAATCTCAGCCCTCCCTGCAGTAAGTCAATCTATGCCGAGGATGACGTCGAAATGATAGAGAGCAGAGACGACGATATGGTCAATGGTCATCATCATGTTCCCTAGATCTAGCAAACAACCATCACACATCGTAGTGGCATCAATAAAAGTCCTGTGTGCTGAAATAACTAGCACTCCAACCATCCGGATAGTCCGTAGCCCAAGGCGCTTGACTACTGAACAAGATATCACTAAGACAGTGGATCCTGTATCCACCAATAGAAAAATAGGAATACCTCCAATGTGAGATGTGACCTCAAAGGCCAAGGGTGGTGTGGTCTCTGTCCTGGATGCCTCAGCTGCCAGTGCATACACCTGAGCCTGTTGTGGATGATTCGGCAATGGTACCATAGGCCGTTGAGGCGGCCGGAAGCAAGGTGCAGATGGTCTGAAGGATAGATGTGCAGGTGTTGTCTGTAGAGGTGGAGCTGATAAAGCCTGAGGGTGAGGACGATCAATCCTCTGCAGTGGTGAAAATCCACCATCTCTCATACGCATGAAGCAGCTCTCCACGACATGATCTGTCCTCCCACAATAAGCACAGGTCACATCAGGACGCCTCATCGGAACTACTGGCACCGCAACCCTGAGAGGTGAGTCTATACGAGGCCTCTTGTCGAGGAATGGCCTACTCTGGGTATCTGGTCGTGGCCTAACAACCATAGGGCCACGAGAGCGTGTCAGTCGATTTACATCCTGCTCTACCCGCATAGACATATGTATCAGCTCGACGTAAGAGGGTAGGTTGACACATCACATCTTCGACAGAATGTCAGGTTGCAAGCCCTCAGAAAAATATCTTATCCGCATCTGCTCGTCAGCAAGTATCGTAGGGACGTATCTGCCCAACTCCGTAAATTGATGCTCATACTCGGTAACTGTCATGCCTCCCTGCCTAAGGCACAAGAACTCATTCTCCCTCTCATGTCGGTAGGTCTGGGGATAGTATTTCTTATGAAAATGGAACTCAAAAGCTGTCCAAGTCCATACGTAGCCAACTGCGACTGTCCGTAGGACACTATCCCACCACATACTGGCCTCCTTCTCAAACATAAAGGTGGCCAACTCAATCTGCTCTGACTCGGTACAATGCAGTATCCGTAGCATCTTGGAGATGCAATCTAGCCAATATTCAGCCTCCTCGAGTCTATGAGAACCCATAAATGTAAGAGGCCTCAAGCGCTGGAATCGCTCGAGAAGGCCACTAGTACCCAAAGTCCCTGTTGGGTATACAGTAGGTGCAGGCGGAGGCACCTCCTCAGCCTGAGCATTAGGCTCTGTAGTCTCCGTAGGTCGTACAGATGGTGAAGGTAGAGTCTCACTCTCACCCTGAGATAAGGCCCCTGCAATAGTGGCCAAAAGCTGTTGGTGCTGGTGCTGCTGCTGCATCAACATCATCATCTGCTCAAACCTATCAGTAGGTGTAGCAGGCTGAGACACGTACTGCATCGAGGAAGACGCATAGTTCTACTCACGAACCGGTGGTGTATACAGTGGTAGTCCAACTGTAGGACCAGTGGATGGCTGAGATGCAGGTATAGTCTCACGATCCGGGCCCAAACTAGGGTCCATATAGCTATCACTCCGGGGAAGTGCCTGATCCATCGAATCATACAAAGCTAGGCGTGCCGTGCTCCGCGTGAATTTAGGTGGCATTCCCTACACAACATAGGGTGCAACCCATATCAGATTTCATATAATCACAATCCATTCACGCAGTATTCACACAAATTTAAGGCAACTTCATGCATTTTATTACCAAAATTGTCATAATACATGAGACATAGGCTTTACATGGATCACGACAGAAGATGCATGTGAGTTAATACGACTAAGCTCCAAACACTGAGCTATAACATTAAAACAACTACCAAACTAGGAAGCCTACAGAGGCTACACACAAAACTATCAACTACAAATGAACGACAAATAACTACGAGGCAACAACATGAATGACTAAGCATCCGAATCTGGCGACGGAGAAGGGGCGGCCTTATCCTGTAGGCAGTACAGGATAGTCTTCAATGAGCAGGTTACTTTCTTGAACTTATGCCTCATGAGGGCCCGCAGATCTATTGTGTCCTATCGAAGAGAGGCCTGGCCCTCCTCGAGTCAAGCTATGTGGGCATCACTAGCGGCCTGACTCGCGTCCTACTCCGGTGTCACAGAAGGAGGACTCTCATCAGTATCCTGAGCCTCCCCTTCTTCTTCCTTTTCCTCCTCTATCTCTTCCCTGCCCCCGTGGATGTCAAATGCATGTGGGTCCCACCCTCGGTCCCCCTGGAAGGGTCCCGTTTGGCCCCCGACTCCGTTTTGAGTCGTTTCGGGCCCTCTTGAGTGTTTTCTGATGCATAGCAGCATCTATACATTGAGGGCTGGGATGGAGTGATTTACCGTCTAAACCCGTCGATAGACGGTCTAGGAAAGGTCCGGGGTCACCTCAAGCGATCACGGAGGTACTCGATCTCGGCGATCGATTTCGATGAACTTCACCAATTGGCGAAACTGGGAATCCTACATTTTTTTTTAGATTTTTCTCGCACCCATCTAAGTCAAAAAATGTCAACGTACGTTGTGTGACCATAACCCAGGTCCGGTTTAATCCAAATATGCTTTGATACCAACTTGTAACACCCTGAAAATCGGGGGTCGAGTAGCAACTCAACACCCGAGTTTCAGAACATCACTTATGCAACATAAATGCTTATGATTGAATGTTGTCTACATTAGTGCATTAGTCATGAGTAAGATTATACCAAAATAGTAATTCATACTATAGATTGAGTTATAAAACGCAAGCGGAAGACTAAAAGATGTATAAAAATGTATATAAGTCAAAAATCATGATCGGTCTCCAAAGTATGAATACATCACTGAGCTATTATATACAAGTCATAATACAAAAATCAAAATGTCAAAAGAATAGTTCCACTAGTATGGTAAGCCCTGTAGCCCCATCACTCCGAATGGCCTAAGCAAAACTATCAGAGAACTGCATGTAGGAGAACTCATCCTAATCATCATAGTAGTCAGGCTCAGCCTCCTGTGCCTCACCAATACCTGCATCTAAGAAAAGGTCTGGCGGGTGTCCAGAACACCG
This sequence comes from Magnolia kwangsiensis, assembly GCA_037074715.1. Lineage (NCBI taxonomy): Eukaryota > Viridiplantae > Streptophyta > Magnoliopsida > Magnoliales > Magnoliaceae > Magnolia > Magnolia kwangsiensis. Next base: position 56,429 of record CM073588.1, read on the forward strand.
TCCCGTAATGTGGGAGTAGCTAACTCAGTGGAACAGTAAAGCATAGGTCAACATGTTATCAATTCAGTCAAGCAATAATGATAAAGTATTACAATCAAACACTCTTAAATACTGTAATTAATGCAAGGATGAGATACAATCATGATGTGTGCCCTCACCGACATACTCCCTCATGCGACACCATCTTACGCTAGCGGCATGCTTTCATCCCTTAAGTACTCCACATCTTCCAGCCATATGCAATGTGATATGGGCATAATTACCGAGTTGTAGTCCTTTTCATACAGCAGGATTGAGAAACTAAGGTACCTCCCTTATATCATTCTCAAACAAGGATCCTGTCTAGGGTCGTCACTCCTAGTTAATCTCATACGATGATGCGGTTCCATGTCGCTATAAAGGGCTGTCAGGGCTGTTACACGCACTCGTTGCACCGCTCCCCCATCACCTTATCATTACAGGCCTAGTTTATACTCTGTTTACTACGGGAAGGCTCGTCGCCTCTCCGCAGAATCAGAGTATGCTCGAGGTCACTACAAAGGGCTGTCAGGGCTGTTACACGCACTCGTTGCACCACTCCCCCCTCACCTTATCAGTGTAGGCTGACAGCTCGAATACAGTGTCCCATACCACCATATTCGGTTCACGAGTCTGGGTTACTCACTGGTCACTATGGGGAGGCTCGTGGCCCCAGCATAGGCCCATAGCTCGACCACGGTGTCCCATACCACCATGCCTGGCTCATGAGTCTTAGCGGATTAAGGTACCAAGGTTAACGGGATTCACTGGTGAGTCAAGTACCTTAGAAGTACCTTAGGTTCAAACAGAGGCGTCCATACATGGTGAACATACATCAGACAGATCGGGTTACTTGACGAGCTCGACTAGCACGAGCACACATCATATCGATCGACATGAGGTGCGTGAGCACTTCCTGTGGCCTAACCACTGCCGACGACCAACGTACGACTCGGGTTCGTTGAACACATCATACGTGGTGAATGAATCTCAACCACAATTTCAAGTCCGTTACCGACTGCCTGGACTAAATCTTAGTCCCAACTTCAATCAAGAATCATATTAGATAGGTAAAGCAGGAATAAACATGTAATTCAATTCTTACAATCAAGAAGCATGTTATGAAAATACATCACAAATAAGATTTCACACACAAACATTATAATGTAACGTACATGTAGAAAATCATATACATAGTTGAGGTAACTGAGATTTATACCTCGATCCTCCTACAGAGTATTCTAGGTGATCACTAGCACACTCAGACATTTTTACAAACACATAGACTACATGCATCACCTTACATGATGTATAAGGATTACACGTGTTAAGCCAAATCCTTTCACTAGGGAGTTACCCCGTATACCACGTGCATATACCCATGACGGATAACCATGGTGTGTATGGATCCGGTCTCCATGTTCATTCAAACATTTTACAAACACTTGGGCTACACACTTATCCACATATAACGTATCTTTGCCGTGACATGATTTTGGGCAAGTCCTTTCGCAAAGGAGTTGTCGCACATGTATTAGGCATATATTCATGGCGAATAAATATTTTAAGCACAAATCCAAATTATAAACATATTCAAACATCCCAACATATGCATAGAATACACTATATTCTACATAGTTCATGTGAACACGTATAACGAAACAGACGACACATTTTGCATGTGAAATAGCATCCACATCAAGAATAAACCATTAACTGACATTGAAAGTTTTGAAAACCATAACCTATACGTCTATAGTCCGTACCTTATGCCGATAAACGCGTAACGAATTCAGTTTGTTCACTCACGCTTCGTCTACGGCCCAACGGCAACCTATTACATGAAGTAGGTTAGCTATCACTTCACTTTAACTAGCTGAAACCCTAGAACTGATTAGGGTTAGGTTTTCTTATCCAATAGTGTATTTGAAATCACTGGAGTAGTGATCCGGTATCGATGTGTAAGCACAAGGAGTAACGGGAATCGAATCCCAGGAATAGCTCCCACTTCTCTCTCACTCTCTCTTTTTTCTTATCTTCCTTAGCTAAGGTTTCAAAATTCGTATGGTGTATGAGAGAGGTTTTAAGGTCCTTATATAGGCTAAAAACTCACCAAATTAGACCCAGGGCCAAGGTATACTTATGTTATAACCAAATTGGGTCTGTTCCAATCCAACGGAGCATTTCTGGAGGTCCTGTTACTGTATGCGGTCAGACTTAAGCTCATAGATGCTGGATCTTGATCAAGTTAAGTGTTCAGTCCGGTCGGGTTCCCAGTCGACCGTGGCGGACTAGTTTCAGTTCAACGGTTACGAAAATTCGATCAGAGCTATAAGTACTATAACATGTAAGGGCCAACTATCCTGATCCGAGGATAAATTTGGGTCAAAATCCAACGGTCAGAACGCTTATAAATAACATGCAAGTGAAACGTTTCAGATTACTTAAATTAGATTTAATTTATAAAGAAAACTACATTTTCTCACACTCTTCGCTCCGGACTCAAGGAAATCATCCCAGAGCATCGTTTGGATGTGATTTTCGCGGTTCTTGTCAAGTCTAACTACGGGGTCAGTATGTCCTAAGTTTATCGCTGTCGGACTTTCAACATGCGTCCAGGTCTGATACGAAGTTTCAAAGTGCTCCCGAGAGCAACTGGGTTTAGAGTTGGATTCTAGATTTCAGGGTATTATGGCGTTAACGATTCCAGAAGTTTTGGGTCTTGCAGAACGTATTTAAAGCGAACAGTGCTAATTTCACATCCAGTCTAACTTAGCGCTAGTTAACTTATGTTTAATTTCTAAAGGAATTAGTCCTAAGTGATTTCTGATCGAGGTGGTACTCGGGTCTTGGTACGAAATTTTTTGAGTCGTTACAAATCGCTTGATTCCAAGGCCGTTTGATTCCCCAAAAGCATGTTAAAAGTGTTCGATCCTCGTTTCTCAATCTCGATCATTAATCTTTCAAAATTGCGTGATACGAATAAAATGCTCGTAACTCCCTCATTATATATCGAATTGGGTTGATTTTAATTCATTGAAAAGGTGTGTCAGTGCTCTAAGAAACCCCACTTGAATCATCGTATTCCGAGACTGTTCGGGCCTTCAAAAATGGGGTGAGAGTAAATGGTCTGAAATTTTTTCAGCATCCCCTATTCCCATGAAAACCCTCATAACTCCCTCATCAAAGGTTCAATATATACGTTTTTTAGCTTGTTAGAAAGGTAACTTCACGAGCTTTCTAAAAGAAAGAAGAATCGCCTAATTCTGAGGCTGTTTGATACCCCAAAAGTATACTAAAATTCTTCAATCGTCGTTTCTCAATCTCGATCGTTAATCTTTCAAAATTACGTGATGCGAATAAAATGCTTGTTATATATCGGATTAAGTTGATTTTATCATAAATGATCCGAAATTTTTTCAACATCCCCTATTCCCATGAAAACCCTCATAACTCCCTCATCAGAGATTGGAGTTGGACAGTATTTAGCCCGTTGGGAAGGTAACTTGATGAGATTTCAAAATGAAAGAAGAATTGCCTCATTCCGAGGCTGTTTGATACCCTAAAAACATTCTAGAATCCTTTGATTGTCGTTTCTCAATCTCGATCGTTAATCTTTCGAAATCGCGTGATGCGAATAAAACGCTCGTAATCCCTCATTATATATTGGATTGGGTTGATTTTAGATTCATATGAAAGGTGTGTTAGTACTCTTCGAAACTCCACTCAAATTAACGCATTCTAAGACTGTTTGAGCCTCCAAAAGTGGGGTGAGAGTAAATGATCCAAAATTTTTCTAGCATCCCCTGTTCTCACAAAAATTCTCATAATTCCCTCATCAGAGGTCGGATTTGGATGGTTTTTAGCTCATTGGAAAAGTAACTTGATGAGATATTAAAATGAAAGAAGAATCACCTAATTCTGAGTATGTTTGAAATCTCAAAAGCATGCTAGAATCCTTCGATCGTCATTTCTCAATCTCGATCATTAATCTTTTAAAATTGCATAACGCGAATAAAATGTTCATAACTCCATCGTTATATATCAGATTGGGTCAATTTTAGGTTCACTGAAAAGGTGTGTCAATGCTCTAAGAAACCCCACTCGAATCGTTGGATTCTGAGACCGTTTGGTCCTCCAAAAGTGGGTGAGAGTAAATGATCTAGAATTTTTTCAGCATCCCCTATTCCTACAAAAACCCTCATAACTCCCTCATTGAAAGGTAGATATTGATGATTTTTAGCTCGTTGGAGAGGTAACTTGACAATCTTTCAAAAAAAAGAAGAATCGCTTGATTCCGAGGCCGTTTAATACTTCAAAAGCATGCTAGAAGCCTTCGATCCTCATGTCTCAATCTCGATCGTTAATCTTTCGAAATTGCCTGATGCGAATAAAACGCTCGTAACTCCCTTATCATATATCAGACTGTATCCGTGCTCTTCAAAACCCCACTCGAATTGTCGCATTCTGAGACCGTTTGGGCCTTTGAAAGTGGGGTGAGAGTAAATGGTCTAGAATTTTTCTAACATCCCCTGTTCCCACGAAAACCCTCATAACTCCTTCATCGAAGGTTGGATTTAGATGTTTTCTAGGTCATTGGAAAGATAACTTCACGATCTTTCAAAAAGAAAGAAGAATTACCTAATTCTGAAGCCGTTTGATACCCCAAAAGCATGCTAGAATCCTTCGATCATCCTTTCTCAATCTCGATCGTTAATCTTTCGAAATCGCGTGATGCGAATAAAATATCATAACTCCCTCGTTATGTATCAGATTGGGTCAATTTTAGGGTGGAAAGGTGTGTCAATGCTTTTCGAAATTCCACTCGAATCGTCGTATTCTGAGACCGTTTGTGCCTCTAAAAGTGGGGTGAGAATAAATGGTCTGAAACTTTTCAAGCATCCCCTATTCCCACGAAAACCCTCATAACTCCCTCATCAAAGGTCAGATTTACACGATTTTTCACTCATTGGAAAGCTAACTTGACGAGCTTTCAAAATAAAAGAAGAATCACCTAATTTTGAGGTCGTTTGATACCCTGTAATGCGAACAAAATGCTCTTAACTCCCTTGTTATATATCAGATTGGGTAGATTTTAGGTTCATTAGAAAGGTGTGTCGGTGCTCTTCAAAACTCCACTCGAATTGTCACATTCCAAGACCGTTTGTGCCTCTGAAAGTGGGGTGAGAGTAAATGGTCTGAGATTTTTTTAGCATCCCCTATTCCCATGAAAACCCTCATAACTCCCTCATCGAAGGTCAGATTTAGATAGTTTTTATCTCGTTGGAGAGGTAACTTGATGAGCTTTCAAAATGAAAGAAGAATTTCCTGATTCTGAGGCCATTTGATACCCCAAAGGCATGCTATAATCCTTCGATCATCATTTCTCAATCTCGATCGTTAATCTTTCGAAATCGCGTGATGCGAATAAAACACTCGTAACTCCCTCATTATATATTAGATTGGGCTGATTTTATGTTCATTGGAAACGTGTGTCAATGCTCTTCAACACCTGACTCGAATAGTCGATTCCGAGACCGTTTGGGCCTCTAAAAGTGGGGTAAGAGTAAATGGTCCAAAATTTTTCCAGCATCCCCTATTCTGAAAAGGCCAAGCTATATGTCCTAGAGGGGGGGTGAATAGGACCATTGTAACACCCTGAAAATCGGGGGTCAAGCAGAAGCTCAGCTCCCGAGTTCCAACGCATCACTTATGCAATATAGATAATGATGATTGAATGTTGTTCATATTAGTGCAGTAAACATGAGTAGGATTATACCAAAATAGTAATTTATACTCCAGATTAATTTATATAATGCAAGCAGAAGACTGAAAGATATATCTAAATGTATATGAGTCCAAAAGATCTCTGTCGAACCCCAGAGTATGAATACATCACTGAGTCACCATATACATGTATTAGTTCAAAAAAAATCAAAATGTGGAGAGATAGTTTCCAACTACAATGAAAAGTCCTGTAGCCCTGTCGATCATAACGGCCTAAGCGAAACCGTCAGAGAACTGCATATACGAGAACTCATCCTGATCTTCATAGTAATCAGGCTCTGTCTCCTGAGTCGCATTGTCATCTACAACTAAGACAGTCTAGTGGGTGTTCAGAACACCGTCCCAAAACGTGGGAGTGAGTGATCAACTCAGTGGAATCATAGAGCAAAGATTAACATGTTATTAATTCACTCAAGCATTAATGATAAAGTAGACATATCAGACATTTTTAGATACTCTTATTAATGCAATGATGAAATGTTTTCATGATGCATGCCCTAGCCTACACTCCCTCGTGCGACACCATCTTACGTTCGTGGCATGTTTTCTTCCCTTTGTGCTCTTCAACCTGGGGCACATGTAATGTGATGTTATGAGTATGATTACCGAGTTATTATTAGTCCTTTTCATACAGCAGGATTGGGAAGCTAAGGTACCTCCCTTATATCATTACCCAAACGATGATCCATTTTAGGGTCGTCAGTCCTAGATAATCTCATACGATATTATAGCTCTAAATCACTGTAAAGGGCTCGTCACCAATCAATACAGGTCTAGTTATATCTCATATACTACAATAAGGCTCGTCGCCCTAGTGCAGTTTCAGGATATACTCAAGGTCACTACAAAGGGCTCATCACTAATCAGAGTAACCCGACAGCTCGAATATAGTGTCCCATACCACCAAAATCGGCTCACGAGTCTAGGTTGCTCACTGGTCACTACGGGGAGGCTCGTCGCCCTAGCGTAAGCCGATAGCTCGACCACGGTTTCCTATACCACCATGTCTGGCTCATGAGTCTTAGCGCGGATCGAGGTACCAAGGTTGACGGGATTACACTGGTAAGTTTGGTACCCTAGATTCAAATAAGAGCGTCCACATATGGTGAACATACATCGGGTCAATCGGGTTACTTGACGAGCTCGACTAGCACGATCGCATGTTGAGTTGATCGACATGAAATACATAAGCACTCCGTGTGGCCATACCACTGCCGATAACTCTAGTACGGCTCGGGTTCGTTAAACATGTCTTACGTGGCGAATAAATCTCAGCCACGAACTCAAAGCCTATTACCGATTGACTGGACCATAACATGGTCCCAGTCACGTACAATCTCAATAATAGACATTTGATTCAACTTTCACTTTCATATGAACATGTTATGAAATATAACTTAAATATGAATGCAGTACATGGAGGAAAATATACACACAGTTAACATGAATAAAATAAGCTAAACATTTTATAGAGAAAATCATACACACAAGTAAGGTGATTAAGATTCATAACTCAATACCCTTAAGAATCATACTCTACCAATTTCTAAATCATTCAGGTATTTACACAAATACTTTGACTACACTATTCAACATACATCACGTATGTTGGCATATTACACATTTGGGCAAATCCTTTTGCTAAGGAGTTGTCGCATACATAACAAGATGTTCTAACAACAGTTAATCATGGTAATCATACCATCAAATTTCATATGCATACAAACATTTAACAAACACATGAAACACTTTATTTACAACATAGACTATACATATTCGTAAAACAAAACGGATGGCGCATTTGGCATGTGTAATAGCATCCACGTCAGTAATAAATCATTATATGACATTGAAAGCTTTGAAAACCATAATCTATACATCTATAATCCGCACTTACGCCGTAGAAGCATAACGAATATGATTTAAATGGTAAGCCTTCGTCAACGGCGGATTAGCAAACTATAGCACGAACTAGGTTAGCTGTTTCATCACTCCAACTATACTAAGCCCTAAAACAGGCTAGGGTTTGATTTTCTTACCCAAGTATGAAATTAGAATCGCCAAAAGAATGATTCGAATAGGTGGATTAGGCACGTAATGAAGCTGGGAAGAATCCCAGGATGAATCACCAACTTCTCTCTTACTTTCTCTCTCTTTTTCTTCTCTTCCTTAGCTAGGATTTTAAAATTCGTATGGAATATGTGAGAGAGGGTTTAAGGCTCTTATATAGGCCCAGAACTGACGAAAATAGTCCCAGGGCCATGGTATACTTAGGTTATATCCAAATTGGCCTTGTTCTGATCAAACGGAGCAGTTCTGAAGGTCCCTTTGCTGAATGCGGTCTGACTTAAGCTCATAGATGTTAGATCTTGATCAATTTAAGTTTTCGGCTCGATCGGGTTTCCAGATCAACCGTGGCGGACCAGTTTCAGTTCAGCGGTCACCGAAACTCGATCAGGGTCACAAGTATATTAACATGTGTGGGCCATCATCCCTGATCCGAGGGTGAATTTGGGTCAAAAACCAACGGTCAGAATGCTTATAAATGTCGCGCAAGCGACACGACTCAGATTACTTAAATTCATATTTATTTTCTTAAAAATCTTCACTTTCTCACACTCTTCACTCCTGACTCAAGGAAACAGTCTCAAGACATCGTTTGGACTCGATTTTCGAGGTGGTGGTCAAGTCCAACAAGGCGGTCTTAATCCTATGGTTTTATAGTCATCGGACTTTTGGCGTGCAATCAAGGTCCGATACAGAGTTTCAAAGTGCTCCCGAGAGCAACTGGGTTTAGAGTTGGATCCTAGATTTTAAGGTAACATAGCGTTAACAATTCTATAGGTTTTGAGTCTTAAAGATCGTATTTAAAGTGATTAGTGCTAATTTTATAGGTAATCTAGGTTAGCACTTAGTTAATTCTCGTCTAGTTTCTAAAGGATTTAGTCCTGAGGGATTTCTGCCTGAGTTGTTGCTCGGGTCTTTGTACGAATTTTTTCGAGTCCTTACAACTATGTCAAATTAAAAATGATAACAGCAGAATAAAACAACAAGATGCCAAATTAAAAATGATAATAGTGGAATAAAACAACAAGATAGCCAAGTAAATGAAAGATAACAGTCCACAATACAGAAGGTAAAGCAACCTCGAATTCAAGTATTGAAAGGTTGATACAAATATTATTCTAAGGACAACTTTACACTAAAAACTGAGGTTGATGGTAGGATAACTTTATTTCTAGAACTGTTTGTGTATCAAAATCCCAAAATGAAGAGGAATAAAAAAAGAAATAGCAAGAATAGAAATTCTAAACTATTACAACATTCCCACAAAGCTTGAAATGAAAGATTACAACATTCACATCTACATATACATCCCACAAACTTAAGAAATAAAATATACAGAAAATAAATCACTCAACCACAACACACAAAGAATTATAGTGGTATGCCTGTGTGTACACCAACTGTTAAATAACAGCCACACAGCTACTCCACTCCTAATATCCTCACACATTGGATATTAGCGTTCACTATCAAAATAGGTTTTCCAGGTTCACCTAAAACCCTCACAATTGTGTCTTTCTAGTGGGCTTACACAATTTAAAAAAAAAAAAAATCCCACTCTGAATTTTCGGGCTCTCCTCAGATAACCAAAACAATGAGCTTTTTCTGGCTCAATCTCAAAAGAAACCAAAAGAAAGGAAATTACAAAACTGTAAAATACATGGATTTCTCCTTGTTACAACCCGTTAGAACCAAGTTCAGAGTAAAAGAATAGTTCAATGTACAGTCCAATACTCATTTAAAATGGCCATAAGTTCTAATTGATTTTAAATTAAATCAGGTTGAGCAACTCAATTTAATTTTGCTTCCAAGAAGTGGAATATTATGATTCCTCTTTCAAGTCAGAATGGAATGTAGAAACAAAATCAAATGTAAAAGCTAAAAAAAGGAGAATATTAAATAAGCACAATTTAGCTTAAAAAGAGCACAAACTTATCTTTCAGAGAGGCGTATTGAATTTTCTTGAGTTCTATATCTGAAACTCTGAGATTTGTACGCTATATATAGGTGAACATATCGCACCTTCAACTGGTCTTGAGGACACCATGACTGGTCGTAGAACCAACGTATTTTTTAAATTTTGAGTGTTATCGGATAAAGTTGTTTCATGACTGGTCGTAGGCCATTCATGACTGGTCGTGAGCCTCCCATGACTAGTTGTGACCTGTCCACGACTGGTCGTGCGACACTGAATTAGTCACTGGAGTTTGAGTCGTAGATGCATGACTGGTCGTGAACAAGTCAACATTGTTCACACGACCGGTCGAGCAGTCTCCAGGACTGGTCGTGGCTTAACAAAAAATTTTAAAAAAATTCTAACAACTTAGGACTGGTCTTGGAATTTCTTGGACAAGTAGAGCCAGTGCTAGGACTAGTCGAACAGAGTCCAAGACTAGTCGAAGAATAGACCAAACACCAATAATATCAACATTTGAATTATGTATCCAAAATGACCTACCCTAAGGTCAATCTATGGTCACACAAACCTTGTTAGAGATGAACAGACATTGAACTTTCTTTCCATGTAGTTGATAGTATTTCTTTAAAGTCCATGAACCAAGCATCTTGAACCTTGAGATCTTGAAGTTGTAGTACATTGACCTTCACATTAAGTCTTGGACCACACACATATTTTTTTATATCGCTTTATTCATTAACACTTGAAGCTTCGAACAACGTACTTGATCTTGCATTTGAAGTAGACCTTTGTTCTTGACTTGAAGCACTCGTCATGTCACGAACATGTCGTACATTGCCTTAAACATATATAAAGCAATGTGCTACACAAGACAAAAATAGTAGTTTTGGCACTACAAAATTTGACAACCAAAGAAGGCATAGCACTTACAATCTTCCCCTTTGTCAAATTTGTAATAAAAATATACATCATAACCACCACACACAGGGAAGATCATACACCAGTTAGCATGTACACAGAAACATATCAAATGAAACTAGTTATAACCTGGTTAAAGAATCATGCATAACCTGGTTAAAGAATCATGCACCAGTTACCAACAACGTGCATAAACTCTGCTTCAACAATACTCTCCCTTAATACTCATAGCCCATGCCAATCACAAAATATATCACAAAGATAATAGGGAATAGGGCTATAGGCAGGCAAGCCAATCATCTCCATACATACTCCCCCCGAGTAGCACACAAAAAAAAAAGTTTTTCCTACTACCCACTAACCATAAATATTCTCCCCCTTTTTGTCACAATAAGACAAAGGGAGCAATAACAAAAGGGAGCAACCAAGAGATAGAAATAAAAGCAAACATAGTAATCTGATAGTAATAACCAAAATAAACCAAAGTCACCCAAAGATAAGCAGTATAAGCATCATAAAAGTTATTACAAAAAAAAAAAAAAAAACTTAGTCAGAGCCTGAAGAAGGAGCGGGTATGGTAGGATCAATTTGATGAAGGCCCTTGTTAATGCATCTAAGGTACATGTGCATATATTTAAATTGTAAATCATGGGCAACATTCATATTTTCAACCTTCTCCTCAAGTGCACGAAGACGTGCATCAAAATCTAATGGCTCATAGTCAGGATCATTTGTAGAATCTGACTCAATTTTATCAAAGATGTCATCCATATTTATATCATCAGGAGGAAGATTATCAGCTTCGTCTTCATTCATCCCTTCAGCTCTACCACCAACATCTACTTGACCATCAGTTAATTGCAACTTCATCTTATTTATGTTTAAGTTGTTAAAGATGAGTTGATGAATAAGTGCATTTCCATCAGGCATAGCAACTAGCATGTGAGTAGCTAATACAGTCATAAGATAGGCAAAAGGAATATTGCTATGGCCAGGGTGGAGACAAAATTGAATGATGAAGTGGCAAATTAAGGAGAGAAGACAAACATTGGTTCCATAAACAATAGAATGCAAAATCCGAACCATAAAAGAGTAAGTTCGATTTTGTTACCAGATTTAGGATAAACATTAGAAGTAAAAATCCTATGAAGGACTCTGAATCTGGGTAACAAAAACTTGGTAGGGAGCGCATTCCCATTCTGAGTTTATTGCACATTAATGTTGCATAAAGTTCTAGTAAGCATGTGCTTTTCCATTTCAGATGGTTTTTCAACTAGAGAGCTAATAGGGATACCGTCATCATTGACTGGTATTTCTATAAGGCCAAAAATTAAACACCGATCAACCTAAAAAAGGCCTTCTCTAGTAGCAATTACAAAAGTTAGATTTTCAATTAAAAAATCAGAAATGCATGCAAACATGGATTGTGCAATAGACCGGTATGCCGGTCCACCCCAATGTAGAATGTTATCCCATTCTACAGATTGGAGAAGTGGAAAGAGTCCAAAAGGAGCAATATGAGCAACATCCACAAGTTGCTCAACTATCACATTGCGCAATCATAAATCCCGCACATAAAGAGGATCGTCCTCAGGTGACCAAAGATGGTGCCATGTGATAGGTGTCGATCTAGAGGATGATGCACCATGATATGTTCTTTTACAACCTCTAGCATCCATTTGGCAATAGGAAATCAAAGAAACGGAGAGTTTCAAAGAATGGAGAATAGGTATCCTCAAAATCAGATTTTTAAGAAGATAACCCCAAGAATTTCAAGAGAACTTGAAATCAAACACTCCAAGAAAGATAATGAAGATTTTAGAGCATAAATCTAGAAAGAAAACTAAAATATAGCACTCACCTTCAAGAATCAAAGAGTTGGGTTTGACTAGTCGTGCTTTAGGCCAATGGAGAATAAAGGGGAAATGAAGAAGAAACCGTTTTCCGCAAAATAAAAAGGGCCACCGCGCATCACGACTAGTCATGGTTGTCCTCGATCGGTCATACTACAACTGGTCGAGTACAACCTCGACTGGTCATGCAAACATAAAACATGCATTTATCATGTAATATTTTAAAATTAATAAATTAATAAATATATAAACTATAAATCAGAAATGCATGCATAATTAATTTAAGTTGCACATACCAAGTTCAAATTTTAATTTATTAAACCTGCTTTTGTTGAGTGGTTTAGTGAAAATGTTAGCAAGTTGAATCTCGGTTGGAATGTATTCCAAAGAAATAGCTTTTTCTTCCACTAATTTACGAATGTAGTGATATCTAATGTCAATGTGCTTGGTTCGTGAATGTTGGATTAGATTTTTTAAAATATTAATTGCACTAGAATTATCACAATATAAAACCATTGAATCCTGTGCAATTCCGTAATCGCTTAACATTCTTTTCATCCGTACGAGTTGAGTACATGCACTTCCAGCTGCAATGTATTCAGCCTCAGCTGTTGAAAGCGAAACAAAACTCTGTTTCTTGCTAATCCAAGAAACTAAATAATTGAAATAACCACTACTGGTTGATTTTCTATCATCGATATTACCAGCCCAATCAGCATCAGTATACCCAACTAATTGAACATTAGTGTCATGTGGATACCAAAGACCAAGATTTATTGTACTTGCAACATATCGCATAATCCGCTTAACAGCAGCTAAATGCAACTCTTTAGGGTTGGATTGATATCTTGCATAGATTCCAACACTAAAGGCAATATTAGGTCTACTAGCAATTAAATAGAGTAAACTACAAAAAATACTGTGATATAACTTAGGATCTACACATTTACCTGTAGAGCCTTTTGAGAGTTTTAAAGATATACTCATAGGAGTATTAAAATTCTTTCCATTCTTAAAACTGAACTTTTTAATCAAGTTCAGAGCATATTTGGAATTGAGAAATAAAAATACTATCAGGTTGTTGTTTTACATTTAATCCTAGGAAATAAGTTAATTCTCCAACTATACTCATTTTGAATTGAGATTTCATGAGATCTGCAAACTCAACAGTCATGTTAGAACAAGTAGATTCATAAATAATATCATCAACATATATCTGCACTATTAAGATATGTTCATTTTATTTCTTTATAAATAGAGTTTTATCAACACTTCCCATTAGAAAATTTTGATCGAGTAAAAACTTGGTCAATTTTTCATACCAAGCCCTGGGAGCTTGTTTTAAACCGTAGAGAGTCTTTTTTAGGCAATACACATGATCAGTATTTTTAGGGTCTTCAAAACTTGCAGGTTGTTCAACATATACTTCTTCATATAAATTGTCATTTAAGAAGGCACTTTTTATATCCATTTGATAGATTTTTAATTTTCTAAAACATGCAATAGATATAAATAATCTAATTGATTCAAGACGAACTACTGGGACAAAGGTTTCATCATAATCGATACCTTCAATTTGTGTGTACCCTTGTACAACCAGTCTAGCCTTGTTTCAAATTATATTACTAAGTTCATCAGACTTATTTTTAAAAATCCACTTAGTTTCGATAATATGTTTATCTTTAGGTGTAGGAACTAAGTACCAAACATTATTTCTTATAAATTGATTAAGCTCTTCCTACATCGCAATTATCCAGTTTTTGTCAGTAAGAGCGTCTTTTACGTTTGCCGGTTCAATCTGAGATGTAAAGCACACGTAATTACATATATCTTCTAGTTGTCTACGAGTGCGTACACCTGTGAGAGGGTTTCCAAGAATTTGAGTGGTTGGATGATCTTTCACAGTCCTTAGTTCAAAATTATTTTAACTAGATGAAGTATCTGGTTTATCAATTAAGAGAACTTCATCATTATCTGAACTTGAAGTAGGTGTATTCAAGTGATCGTCAATGACCACATTGATGGATTCTTAAATGACACCAGTCCTCTTATTCAATACACGATATGCTCGACTGTTCAAAGAGTATCCTAAGAAGATCCCTTCATCACTTTTAGTATCAAATTTTTCCAGATTCTCACGGTCACGTAAAATATAGCACTTGCTGCTAAAAACTCGAAAGTATTTGACAATGGGCTTTTTATCGAACCACATTTCAAAAGTAGTTTTATTATTTGACTTACTAGTATAAACCCAATTGATTACATAACAGGTAGTATTTACAACCTCAACCCAAAGATTTTTAGGGAGCCTCATAACTCCCTCATCGGAGGTCAGATTTTAATGGTTTTTAGCTCGTTCGAAAGGTAACTTGACGATCTTTCAAAACGAAAGAAGAATCGTCTGATTTTGAGGCCATTTAATACCCCAAAAGCATGCTAAAAGCCTTCGATCGTCGTTTCTCAATTTCAATCGTTAATCTTTCAAAATCACGTGATGCGAATAAAATAATCGTAACTACCTCGTTATATATCGGATTAGGTCAATTTTAGGTTCATTGGAAAGGTGTATTAGTGCTCTTTGAAACTCCACTTGAATCGTCACATTCCGAGATCGTTTGGGCCTCCAAAAGTGGGGTGAGAGTAAATGGTCTAGAATTTTTCCAACATCCCCTATTTCCACGAAAACCCTCATAACTCCATCATTGGAGGTCAGATTGGGACGATTTTTAGCTTGTTTAAAAGGTAACTTGACGTGCTTTCAAAATAAAATAAGAATCACCTAATTCTAAGGCCGTTTGATACCCCAAAAGCATGCTAGAATCCTTCGATCCTCATTTCTCAATCTCGATCGTTAATCTTTTGAAATCGCGTAATGCGAATAAAACGCTCGTAACTCCCTCGTTATATATCAGATTGAGTCGATTTTAGGTTCATTAGAAAGGTGTGTCAGTGTCCTTCGAAACCCTACCCCAATCGTCACATTCCGAGACTGTTTAGGCCTCCAAAAGTGCGGTGAGAGTAAATGATCCAGAATTTTTCTAGCATCCCCTGTTTCCACGAAAATCCTCATAACTCCCTCATCGAAAGTCGGATTTGGACGGCTTTTAACTCATTAAAAAGGTAACTTGGCGAGATTTCAAAATCAAAAATTGTCTAATTCTGAGGCTTTTTAATACCCCAAAAACATGCTAGAATCCTTCGATCATCGTTTCTCAATCTTAATCGTTAATCTTTTAAAATCGTGTAATTTGAATAAAACACTCATAACTCTCTTGTTATATATCGGATTGGGTCAATTTTAGGTTTATTGGAAAGGTGAGTTAGTGCTCTTCGAAACTCACTTGAATAGTCACATTCCAAGACCGTTCGGGCCTCAAAAAGTGGAGTGAGAGTAAATGGTCCAAAATTTTTCCAGCATCCTATATTCCCACGAAAACCCTCATAACTCCCTCATCGGAGGTCGGATTTGGACAGTTTTTAGCTCGTTGGAAAGCTAACTTGAAGAGCTTTCAAAAAGAAAGAAGAATTGCCTGATTCTGAGGCCATTTGATACCCCAAAAGCATGTCAAAAACCTTTGATCTTCGTTTCTCAATCTCGATCGTTAATCTTTCAAAATCGCGTGATGCAAATAAAATACTCGTAACTCCCTCGTTATATATCAGATTGGGTCGATTTTAGGTTTATTGGAAATATGTGTCTGTGCTTTAAGAAAATTCACTTGAATCGTCACATTTCGAGACCGCTTGGGCCTCCGAAAATGGAGTGAGAGTAAATGGTCTGAAATTTTTCAAGCATCCCTTATTCCCACAAAAACCCTCATAACACCCTCATTGAAGGTCGGATTTGGATGGTTTTTGTTCGTTGAAAAGGTAACTTGATGAGCTTTCAAAAAGAAGAAGAATCGCCTCATTTTGAGGCCATTTAATACCCCACAAGCATTCTAGAATCCTTTGATCGTCATTTCTCAATCTTGGTCGTTAATCTTTCAAAATTGTGTGATGCGAATAAAACACTCGTAACTCCTTTGTTAGATATCAGATTGGATCGATTTTAGGTTTATTGGAAAGGTGTATCAGTGCTCTTCAAAATTCCACTCGAATCGTCGCATTCTGAGACCATTTGGGCCTCTAAAAGTGTGGTGAGAGTAAATAGTCTGAAATTTTTTTAGCATCCCTTGTTTCCACAAAAACTCTCATAATTCCCTCATCAGAGGTTAGATTGGGACAGTTTTTAACTTGCTTAAAAGGTAACTTGAAGAGCTTTCAAAATAAAAGAAGAATTACCTGATTCTGAGGCCATTTGATACCCCAAAAGCATGCTAGAAGCCTTCCATCGTTGTTTCTCAATCTCGATTGTTAATATTTTAAAATCACATGATGCAAATAAAACGCTCATAACTCTCTCGTTAGATATCGGATTGGGTCGATTTTACGTTCATTGAAAAGGTGTGTCAATGCTCTTCGAAACCCCACTTGAATCATCACATTCTCAGACCATTTGTGCCTCCAAAAGTAGAGTGAGAGTAAATGGTATAGAATTTTTCCAGCATCCCCTGTTCCAACGAAAACCCTCATAACTCCCTCATCAAAAGTCAGATTTGGATGGTTTTTAGCTTGTTGGAAAGGTAACTTGACGAGCTTTCAAAACTAAAGAAGATTTGCCTAATTATGAGGCTGTTTGATACCCCAAAACTATGCTAGAATCCTTTAATCGTCGTTTCTCAATTTCGATCGTTAGTATTTTGAAATCGCATTATGTGAATAAAATACTCGTAACTCCCTCGTTATATATCAAATTAGGTCGATTCTAGGTTCATTGGAAAGGTGTGTCAGTGCTCTTCGAAACTCCACTCGAATCATCTCATTCTAAGACCATTTGGGCCTCAAAAAGTGAGGGGAGTATAAATGGTTTGGAATTTTTTAGCATCTCTTGTTCCCACGAAAACCCTCATAACTCCCTCATCGAAAGTCGAATTTTGACGGTTTTTAGCTCATTGAAAAGGTAACTTGAGGAGCTTTCAAAAGAAGAATTACATGATTCTAAGGCCATTTGATACCCCAAAAGCATGCTAGAAGCCTTCGATCATCATTTCTCAATCTCGATCGTTAATCTTTCGAAATCACATGATATGAATAAAATAATCGCTACTCCCTCGTTATATATCGAATTAGGTCAATTTTAGGTTCATTGGAAAGGTGTGTTAGTGTTCTTTGAAACCCCATTCGAATCGTCGCATTCTGAGACCGTTTGGGCCTCCAAAAGTGTGGTGAGAGTAAATAGTCAGGAATTTTTCCAGCATCCTCTGTTCCCACGAAAACCCTCATAACTCCCTCATTAGAGGTCGAATTTAGACAATTTTTAGCTCGTTTAAAATCTAACTTGACTAGCTATCAAAACGAAAGAAGAATCGCTAGATTCTGAGGCCGTTTGATACCCTAAAAGCTTGCTAGAAGGCTTTGATCATTGTTTCTCAATCTTGATGGTTAATCTTTCGAAATCGCATGATGCGAATAAAATGCTCATAACTCCCTCATTATATATCAGATTGGGTCAATTTTAGGTTCATTAGAAAGGTGTGTCAGTGCTCTTTGAAAGTTGGGCGAGAGTAAATTGTCCAGAATTTTTCTAGCATCCCCTGTTCCCATGAAAACCCTCATAACTCCCTCATCGAAGGTCAGATTTGGACAGTTTTTATCTCATTGGAAAGGTAACTTGATGAGCTTCAAAATGAAAGAAGAATTACCTAATTCTGAGGCCGTTTGATACCCCCAAAGCATGCTAGAATCCCTCGATCGTCATTTCTCAATCTTGATTATTAAGCTTTTAAAATCACATGATGCGAATAAAACACTTGTAACTCCCTTGTTATATATCGGATTGGGTCAAATTTAGGTTCATTGGAAAGGTGAGTCAGTGCTCTTCAAAACTCCACTTGAATAGTCACATTCTGAGACCGTTTGGGCCTCCAAAAGTGTGGTGAGAGTAAATGGTCTGGATTTTTTCAGCATCCCCTGTTCCCACGAAAACCCTCATAACTCCCTCATCGGAGGTCCGATTTGGACAGTTTTTAGTTCCTTGGAAAGCTAACTTAATGGGCTTTCAAAATGAAAGAAGAATTACCTAATTCCGATTCTGTTTGATTCCCCAAAAGCATGCTAGAAACCTTCGATATTCGTTTCTTAATCTCGATTGTTAATCTTTTGAAATCGTATGATATGAATAAAATGCCCGTAACTCCCTCGTTATATATCGGATTAGGTCGATTTTAGGTTCATTGGAAAGGTGTCTCAGTGCTCTAAGAAACCCCACTTGAATCGTCGCATTCTGAGACTATTTGGGCCTCCAAATCAGGTGAGAGTAAATGGTCCAGAATTTTTCTAGCATCCCCTGTTCCCATGAAAACCTTCATAACTCCCTCATCGTAGGTCAAATTTAGATAGTTTTTAGCTTGTTAAAAAGGTAACTTGACGAGCTTTCAAAAAGAAGAAAGAATTGCCTCATTCCGAGGCCGTTTGATACCCCAAAAGCAAGCTAGAATCCTTCGATTATTATTTCTCAATCTCAATTATTAATCTTTTCGAAATTGCGTGATGTGAATAAAACGCTCGTAACTCCCTCGTTATATATTGACTTGGGTCAATTTTTAGTTCATTGGAAAGGTGTGTTAGTGTTCTTCGAAACTCTACTCAAATTGTCGCATTCCGAGATCGTTTGGCCCTCCAAAATTGGGGTGAGAGTAAATGATCCAGAATTTTTTCAACATCCCCTATTCCCACGAAAACCCTCATAACTCCCTCATCAAAGGTCAGATTTAAACGGTTTTTAGCTCGATGGAAATGTAACTTGATGAGCTTTTAAAACAGAAAAGAATCGCCTGATTTCGAGGCCGTTTGAAACCCCAAAAGCATGCTAGAATCCTTTGATTGTTGTTTTTCAATCTCGATCATTAATCTTTCAAAATCGCATGATGCGAATAAAACGCTCGTAACTCCCTTGTTATATATCTGATTGGGTCGATTTTAGGTTCATTAGAAAGGTGTGTCAGTGCTCTTCGAAACCCCAGTCTAATCATCAGATTCCGAGACCGTTTGGGCCTCCAAAACTGGGGTGAGAGTGAATGGTGTAGAATTTTTCTAGCATCCCCAGTTCCCACAAAAATCCTCATACCTCCCTCATCGGAGGTCAGTTTTTAACAGTTTTTAGCTCGTGGGAAAGGTTACTTAACAATCTTTCAATACATAAGAAGAATTTCCTGATTCTGAGGCTGTTTCATACCCTAAAAGCATGCTAAAAGCCTTCAATCGTCGCTTCTCAATCTCGATCGTTAATCTTTCGAAATCGCGTTATGCGAATAAAATGCTCGTCACTCCCTCATTATATATTTGAAACATTGAATGATAGTTCATAGATTATCCACCATTTCAAGATTGGCATCACAGATAAGAGGGTGTCATCAGCAAATTGCAAATGGGAGATGAGGGTGGGCATTCCCTCCATCTTATAGCTTGAAAGAAGCCCTCCTCCTACCCTTCAGCAAGCATTCTACCCAAGGCCTCAACTACCATAAGTAAGAGAAAAGGAGAAAGGGTCCCCTTGACTCCTAGCGCTTTTGAAAAAGCATTATGGGGAACCATTAAGGAGAACCGAGATGCCTGCCTAACCTACACACTCTCGGATTCACTTCCTCCAATTCATGCTACACCCCATCTAAAGCAACATATGATCAAGAAAGCTCCAATCAACATGATCATAGGCTTTCTCTATATTCAGCTTGCACACTATTCCTTTTACTCCACATTTGTACCTAGAATCAAGGCACTCTTGAGCTATTAAGGCATAATCTAAAATTTGGTGACCAAGCACAAACGCACTTTGATTGTCATAAATGACACTCCCTATCACTTTCTGCAACCGAGCCACTAACACCTTTGTCAAAATTTTGTAAGGCCCTCCGATGAGACTAATTGGCCGAAAGTAACATCATGTATAACTACACAACTTTAGAAAAATAGAACAAAACATGGACCCCAAGCTAGCCTATGGACAACCATTTTTTTTTATATCCTCACGTTTCCAGCATTAAGCCTCGTGTGCTGACAGTTAGTGTGCAAGTGTGACCAAACCAACGTCAGGGTTCATACAGTTATATCAAGATAATAAGATTTCGAATCAAAAACCCACTTGACCATGAGCAGGTTCCAACTTACCCACCACAGAAAGACACAAACATGGAAATAGATTTCACAAATTCAGCATTGGAAACATTCATGAAAATTTTAACCTCTCAAGTCTTAATTGTTGGGGGCCGTTGCACAAAACCTTAGGATCTAGCCTCCCAAATGCACTAAAATTATGAGATAATAAACCAATGAAATAAATCAGAGCACAAACCACACGACATAAGAGATTTTTACATGGAAAACCCTCAAAGAGGTAAAAACCATAGGACCTTGTCCAGATCAACAATCCACTATGAAGTAGACCATTACAACCGATCATAAGCGCTTAGATCAAACCTTCCTCACTCACACAAGAGCAGATAAATAATAAGAGAATAAAGAAAAAATGGAGAGATCTCACCAATCACGAGGACGTAAAAGCACTGAGATGTTGAATGCATAGTAGATCACCATCACGAGCATAACCTCCCTTCCACAAGCTTCCTCTCTCTTTCTCTCTCTCACACCTTTGATAGCCCTAAACCCTTTAGCAAACCCTTGATACCACTTTAGGAAACCCTCTTGCATTACCTAGAACAACCCTAGGTACCCATATTTATAGATTTGGAAACCCCTTTCCGCACCTATGTGAAGACTGCCTCAAATTTCCGCAGTCCGCACAAAATTCAGACTCAAATCTACGTAACCTTGATTGGTTGAGCAGAGTCCTCGACCAGTCAAGTGAGGCTCTCGACCGATCAAGACTAGAGAGAAACCCCATCAAATCTCTCCCTTTTCGATTCAGGAAAGATCCATCTTCTTCAAGCCAGCCAAGTTTCTACAAGCCTCAAACTTGCCCATGAGCAGTGCCTTGGTCATCATTTTTGACTCATTATCATTCGTGTGGACCTTCTCAAGCTGTAACACCTTCTGTTCTAAAGTATCCCTGATAAAGTGATACCGAATCTCTATGTGCTTCGACTTTGAATGCTGACTTGGATTCTTGCTCAAGTGTATAGCACTTTGACTATCGCAATAAACCACGTGCTGCTCCTGCTTTAGGCTAAGTTCCTGTAGGAACCTCTTCATCTAAAGCATCTCTTTGCATGCCTCTATGACTCCAATGTACTCAGCCTCTGTTGTCGACAATGCTATGACATTCTGTAGCTTGCTCTGCCAAGAGACCGCTCTCCCTGCAAACGTGAATATGAACCCCGATGTAGACTTCTTGGAGTCTATGTCACTTGCCATATCTGCATCTGTGTAGCTCTCTAACACAGGTTTTCCTTCACCATAGTATAGGCTCAACCTGGATGAGCCTCTTAGATGCTACAGTATTCACTTCACCACTGTCCAATGCTCTTTGCCAAGATTGACAAGATACCAGCTGACTACACCAACCGCATATGCTATGACTGGGCGCGTACACACCATAGCATACATCAAGCTTCCTACTGCTGACGCGTAGGGTATCTTCTGCATCTCATTCACCTCTACCTTCGTCTTAGGACACTGTCTGTCGTTCAATCTGAAGTGACCATTTAGTGGAGTACTGACCGGCTTCACTGTATTCATATTGAACCGCTCTAGAACTTTCTCAATATACCGCTCTTGTGACAACCAAAGCCTCCTACTACTTCTGTCATGGGTTATCTCCATTCTTAGGATCTGTTTAGCCGGGCCTAAGTCTTTCATCACGAATGACTTACCCAACTCCTGTTTCAGCCTGTCAATCTTCTTGATGTCTTTTCCCATGATGAGCATGTCATCAACGTATAACAACAGAACAAAGAAGTCACCAACTGAGAAGTTACGCGTGAACACACAGTGGTCCGACTTTGTTCTATCATACCCATGCTTTAATATGAACGAGTCAAACTTCTTGTACCATTGCCTTGGAGCTTGTTTCAACCCATACAAGCTTTTTCCCAGCCTACACATCATATGCTCTTTGCCTTTGACTTCGAACCCCTCTAGTTGGTGCATGTAGATCTCTTCTTCTAGGTCACCATGGAGAAAGGTAATTTTAATATCTAACTGCTCTATATCTAGATCCATGCTAGCTGCCAACCCAAATAACACCCGTATGGATGTCATCTTTATCATTGGTAAGAATATCTCCTTGAAGTCTATACATTTCCTCTGACCAAACCCTTGAACCACAAGTCTGGCCTTGAACCTCGTTTGTAAATTTTTCTGCTCAATATTCTTTCTGAACACCCACTTGTTGCTTAGAGCTTTCTTGCCCTTAGGCAGTTTCATGAAATCATAAGTGTGGTTCTTATGCAAGGATTCTATCTTCTCTTACATAGCTTTTAACCACTCTCCCTTATGCTCGTCGGTCAGGGCCTCAAAATAACCTTCTGACTCTCCCCTATTAGTGAGCATAGTATACTCATGCGGCGAATACCTTTTGGATGGCTGTTTGTACCTAAATGACCTCCTCACCTGTGGCTCAACAGGTGTATCAGGTGGGAGCTGCTCCCCCGGTCCATCTTCTGCAGGAACTCTCTCGTCCTCTGCACCTTGTTATACTCCCTCGTCATCAGGCACCACAGGAGAAATAACCGAATTCATGTCCTTTAGCTCACCTGAACTAG
The DNA here is from genome assembly GCA_037074715.1 of Magnolia kwangsiensis. NCBI lineage: Eukaryota > Viridiplantae > Streptophyta > Magnoliopsida > Magnoliales > Magnoliaceae > Magnolia > Magnolia kwangsiensis. The sequence continues at coordinate 79,750 of CM073588.1, forward strand.
GCTGGTTCTAACTTACCAATATCTTCTAACACTGATCTTCAAAGAATACAACATCTCTACTCCTGATGAGCTTCTTTTCGATCAGATCTCACAATCTATAACTGAACTTTTCATCATCGTACTCCAAGAATACACACTGTCTAATCTTCATATCGAGCTTGAACCTCTCGTCCTTTGGTACGTGAACGAATGCCCCGCATCAAACATCCTGAGATGACTGTATGATAGATCTTGTCCAGTCCACACCTTCTTAGGTACTTCTTCATTCAACGGGGCTGATGAGGACCTGTTTATCAAATATACTATCGTATGCATTGCTTCTCTCCTGAACTTCTTGAGCAACTTTGCATGGAATAACATGCATCTAATTCTCTTTACAATGGTGCGATTCATTCGCTCAGCCATACCATTATGCTGGGGGGTCTTGGGAACCGTCTGTTCATGTCGCATACCCAAGGACTTATAATATTCATGAAAGTCACTGATGTATTTACCACCATTGTCAGTGTGGATGCACTTCAATAATTTACCTGTCTCTCTCTCTCGACTATAGCATGAAACAATTTAAACACATTAAAGGCCTCGTCCTTAGATTTCAAAGCATAAACTCAAACCCTCCTAGATGCATCATCTATAAAAGTGATAAAATACAATGCCCCACCCAAGGTTTTTGTCCTCATAAGACCACAAACATCAGAATAACCCAAATCAAATGTATGCACTTTATTAACATCAGAATAAACCAAATATAATGAAACTCTATACTGTTTCTCTGATAAACAATCAATACAAGTTTTGAGAGGTATACTTGTCACGTCTGGAAGGAGCCGCTTCTTTGCTAGTACCTGAGGCCCTTTTTCATCATGTGTCCTATACGCCTGTGCCACATGTCAATAACAGACTCTTCCACTGCATTTAACCCATCCTTGCATACACCAAAACTTACCTTGTAAAGGGTGCAACACTCCTTTCATCTAGCCGCAATCAATGAACCCTTGATAAGCTTCCAGCACCCACCAACAAATTGACTTTCATAGCCATAATCATCTAACCTTCCCGTCAACATCAAGTTGAGGCGAAGGTCTGGGATATGCATCACATCCCTAAGAACTAATGTGTAGTCCACATCAGTCTTCACACAAATATCACCAACCCCTACGATCTTTGATATGCAAGAATTTTCCATCTTCACGGTTTCATAGTCACCTGACTTATAGCTTGTTAAGAAATCCTTACGTGGAGTCACATGAAATGAGGCTCTTGAGTCTATCACCCAATCGATGTCCTGACTCGTAGTCATGAGACAAACATCATAATATATAGAAAGAATAACTACAACGTCATCATTTGAAGCGACCACAGTGGAATTTAATTCATCTTCCTTTTCCTTTCCTTTTCCTTTCTAGTTGTTCTTATTCTTACAACATTCATACTTATAGTGGCCATTCTTGCCACAATTTCAACATTCAACATCCTTTCTGGTACTCGACTTGCCTCTTGATTTATCTCGGGCCTTCCCGCCTTTTCTAATCTCCTCTCCCTCGTTCTTGTGTCATAAGAGCTTCATGCTGAATAAACCCCTGAGACTTCCTCCTTGTCTCCTCATTGAAGAGACAGCTAGTTACCTGTACCATGGATACCTTTCTGTCTGGCACGGAGTTATTTAGAGATGCCACCAATGTCTTCTAACTGTTAGGCAATGAGCTAAGCAATAGTAAAGCATATAATTTATCATCCAGGACCATCTTCATGGCGAAGAGTTGGTTCAAAATATTATTGACCTCATTCATGTGCTCAACCACAGAACCATCATCTATGAACTTGAGATTCATAAGTCGTCTTATCAGAAAAATTTTATTATCAGCTATCTTCCTCTCATATAGCCTTTGCAGTTTCAGCCATAGGCTAGCGACTGAGGTCTCCGTAAACACACAGTGGAACACGAAATCATCCAACCATTGTCTAATAAACCTCACCACCTTTCGGTCCAATTTTTTCTAATCATCATCTGTCATATCCTTTGTTTTTGCTGATATGCATAAGATTGGAGCATATAAGTCATTGCAATAAAACTAGTCCTCCATCTTAGCCTTTCATATGGTCCAGTTAGAACCATTGAGACTAATCATCCTTGATGAGCCACCTTCCATAATTCAAAACCGATCCCTGGCTCTGAAACTACTTTGTCGAGGGCCATTGCACAAAACCTTAGGATCTAACCTCCCAAATGCACCAAAATTATGAGATAATAAAGCAATGAAATAAATCAAAGCACAAACCACACGACACGAGATTTTTGCGTGGAAAACCCTCAAAGAGGTAAAAACCATGGAACCTCGTCCAGATCAATAATCCACTAAGAAGTAGAATGTTACAACCAATCACAAGCACAAACCGCTTAGATTAAACCTCCTCACTCACACAAGAGCAGATAAATAATAAGAAAATAAAGGAAAAATGGAGAGATCTCACCGATCACTAGGACGTAAAAGCGCTGAGATATTGATTGCACAGTAGATCACCTCCACGAGCATAAACTCCCTTCAACAAGCTTCCTCTCTCTTTCTCACATACCTTTAATAGCCCTAAACCCTTTAGCAAACCCTTGATACCACTTTAGGAAACTTCTTGCATTACCTAGAACAGCCTTAGGTACCCATATTTATAGATTTGAAAACCCCTTTCTGCATCTATGTGAAAACCGCCTCAACTTTCAGGAGGCCACACAAAATCTGGACTCAAATTTACATAACCTCGACTGGTCAAGCAAAGTCCTCGACCGGTCGAGCGGCCCACTCGATCAGTCGAGCACCACCCACAACTGGTCGAGCACCTCGGAAAAAATTAAACCAAACTTGCTGGAGTTTGAGTCGAGCCAATCCTGGACTGGTCGACCAGTCGAGCCTGGGGAGTGTCACGCCCCAAACTCAGAAACCGGGCTCACAAAATTTTCGATCGCCGAATCTGGCGCCGACAGCCTCCGTAGAACTCCTTTCTCGGCTCCTACCTCCCATTCGCCAGGTTCCAATCCTGGGATGCTACGAAGAGGATTTTCAACGTCAGTTTGATTCGTAATAAGCATAACCAATGGCATAACCCATAAACAACAACCAAGAACTCCATTACATTTTCACTATGATCAAAAACTTTACAAGTACAATGAGAATAAAGGGAAATACAATGGTAAAAAATAAAAAAAAAACTCCAAACGATCTGCAACGTGCTCCTGCCTCAGCGCTGCTGCGAACCAACGTCACCTGCACGCAACAGTCGTACATAAGCTTATAGAAAGATTAGAGGGTGGTGAAAGTGTATGCGCAAGGTAGTAATATGAACATGCAATGTTAGAGTAATGCGAAATATGCAGATGGATCCATAATATCATGAGTCGTACCAAGGCTATGCGATGCAAGACATGAATGGTATCGGTCATCCCAAGGCCATGCGATGTGCAATGCAACTCAAGCATACAGATCCTCATCTACGTTCACACATCAATACAGCTCAAATATGGAATATCACCGGGGTCTAGTACACTCTAAACCAGATTGTCGCCACATCGCGCGCAATAAGGTAAGTGGAAAAGACCTCACTATCCGTCTGCCAATATCGGGCGCGACCCGTCGATAGCGGACCCATTCCTCGAGCTGGTCTGACTCAGCCTAGCATTGCTCCCTACTCTCGGGCGGGTAAGGCCGCACCCCCTTCCAACCGACCACGACACAGTGGAGAGCGCAACCGTCTGGTAATCGGTACTTAACGCTCATCTACTCACTCGGTCTAGACGTTGGAGCAACCTCTTGGTACCATAAGGGTTTAGGGACTTTCACCCAGGGATATCTATAGCACCCTATGTAGAACAAGATTTTCGGTATCCAATCCTGCCAACCACGATGCGTCTGTGGAGGCTACGGCCCTGATGTCGCTAGGGCATACAATAACCATGTCACACAAATGCGAAATGCATGATTCACGCTATCCAGTCATGCAACAAATCCTGGGCATATCGTGCGCTCATGTAGGGCAACACCGCCTAACCAGGAGCCCATAAACAACCTGCCCGAAGGCATATGCTATGATCAGTCAATCCTCATATCAAGCATACATATGATGCGTATGATCATAAGTCATGAAACTATACTAAACATGTAAATGAGTGATGAACCATTCTTACAACGCAGATGGGCCTAAACGGCCTATACACAGCAAGTACGGCCCAGTAATGGGCCCTAAGGAGAGTCGTAATGTGGACATCCAACCAACATTACACTCGCAATGTGGACGTCAAACCAACATTTGCTCCCAAGGCACGATCTTTGTAAACATCGCTACTTAGTCTATATTAGAATTACACATTGCAATGGACCGTAGGTTCATCCCATTAGGCCTTACATATATATCAAATGGGCCATATCTTATGGGCCTTTTATTCATCAGATGGGCCACATAAATGGGTCACACCAATAGGTCTTATGTGTATTGCAATGGGTCAAAACCTGTGGGCCTTGGATTGCATCAAATGAGCTTAACTCATGTGTCTTAAAGGTAACGAATGGGCCACACCAATTGAACCCCATATGTACGCCAAATGGGCCTTAACCCTTATGCCTTGCATGCATATCAAAGTGGGCCTAAACCCCTAGGCCTTACATATATCAAATGGGCCTAACCCATAGGCCTTATACGAATCAAATGGGCCTACTTACATGGGCTTTAAAAATGCATCAAATGGGTCCAATCTCATGGGCCTTGGGATATATCAAATGGGCCTAGTCCCATGGACTTGAAACATATCAAGTGGGCCTAAACCCATAGGCCTTAAATATCAATTGGGCCTAAGCCCATAGGCTTTACATATCAAGTGGGCCCAAGTCCATAGGCGTTATATGAATCAAATGGGCCTAACCCATAAGCCTTTCATAAATCAAATGGGCCTAACCCATAGGCCTTTTGTAATTCAAATGGGCCTAGCCCATAGGCCTGTTATAAATCAAATGGGCCTAACCCATACATGAGTGGCCCACCCAACCAACAGCTCATGCCTTAAAATGATCTCACCAAGTGGATGGACGGTCTGGATGCATCACATGCATCATGGTGGGTCCCACTGTCGCTGGACAGTGAGGACCGAACACAAATCTCACCAAGGGCCCCACCATCCGCTGGACGGTGGGAGTACAAATACATTAAGGTGGGTGCCACCGTCCGCCTGGACGGTGGACTTAGAATACATAAATCATTGTGGGTCCCATGTGGGGCCCACTGCAATGTTAGGATGCCATCCAACCCGTTCATAAGGTCACTTAGACCTGGATGGAGTGAGGATACAAATTTCAGATTAATCCAAAACTTTTGTGGGCCCAAGAATGAATTTCAATGGTATATGTACGATCCCACTGTTTCCTATAGTGTGGGCCACCTGACTTTTTGATCGAGCTGAAATTTGGAGGGGGCCCACCTGAGGAGGGGACCTACCTCATGAACGGTTTAAATGGCATATAAAAATCAGGGTGGGGCCCACGGCTGGAGGCCGTGGGTCCCAGTCGTCCGCCCGCCCGCCTGGCAGCAGCGCAGGCGCTGCCAGCGCTACTTGACGCAAGCAGCAGCTTGCTGCTTCATCTTTCCTCTCTCTCCTTTAATTTTTATTGTTGCCGAAAATCATGTGTGGGGCCCGCTACTTGGAAATCCACTCCAGCCATAGAGTTCTACGGCTCGCAACAGACAAAAAGAGTCCGAAGTTCGATTTTTTTTGGGTGCATAGAAACACCAGAAAATTTCTCAATGGTAACCGCCAATATTCCCCATGCTATGGCCCACTAGATATTCAGATCAGCCCCATTCTTTTACTCGATGGTTAAAACGATGTGGGTAAGAGGATGGACGGCTTGGATCGAATATATACATCAAGGTGGGGTCCAAGCAAGTGACTCATCCCAAAAGTCCCCTTTTCTTTTTCTTTATACAGGAACGTCCAGCGTCCCAGACGCTGGACGTTGTGGCCTCTTTTAAAAATACATTGTGGTGGGCCTATTGAAGTGGGCCACCACTGATGGATGATGGGGGGGTACAACATGCAAGGTGGGCCCCACTTGAAGGACACTTGGACAAAATAAATACCTCAAGGTGGGGTCCATTCAAGTGGGCCACAAACATAATATATATAAAAAAGAAAATGAAGTAGAGAGAGTGAGATAGAGAGTGGGACACGCTTGTGATGGAGGGACCCCGACATTATGGGCCCTCCCTTACAATGAATCATACATTAAGTGGCCTTAAAGCATGTGGGACCACCGAAATCTAAAATCAACGGTGGAGATCCTTTCCCCACCAACATGGACGGTCTAGATGACCTTTGAAAAGAAAATAAACATCATGATGGGGTCCATAGAGAATGGCCCCATCATGGAATGATCATGATGATCCTAGTGGGCCATCGGCCACATTTTAGGGTCCAAGTAAGATCCACACCATGGATCAGTGGGTCTCACTTGGCCCATCATAAAAATAAGAAATCTATCCTATAGAGGCACCCACCGTCCGATCTTCTTGCTCCTAGAGGTTCCTTGGCACCTTAGCTTCAACTTCAATGGATGAGATGAGGAATGGAGGGTTGAGATGGGAGATGGTGGGGTAGGAAAGTGGGCCACATTTGGAGCTTAGGAAGCTTGGAGAAATTCCATATGTATGGAGCTTGGGATTTTGGTTGCTTGGAGATTTGAAATGAGAAGGAGAGAAAGAGAGAGAGTTGTAAAGGGAGAGAGAGAGAGTGATGGATGGATGTGGTGGTGATGGATGTGTAAGAGCTTTTTGACTTTTGAGGCCTTTTGTGTAAGAAAAGGCATGGGCATGGAAGACTTTTGTAGCATTTGTGTAAGAAAGGTATGGGTTAGGAAGACTTTTGTGGTTGCTTGGGAAAAGGGATGGAAGTGATGTGTACTTGACATGTACTTGACATGTAATGGATTGATGGATGATTGATTGATGGGATTGATGTGATTGATGTGACACATCGTAGAGATTCCCTTGGGTTTCGCAACGAGCGGCGTTTCCTCGCACCGAACGTCGGTCTACAACTCTTGACCAGGGTCTTGCCTCGGCGCGCGAGTCGCGGCATTGGAACCGCAATGACGGCGCGGTCGCTGTGGTATTGGTCTTGGGTTGAGTCGACTCGGTTTGTCAGCATATGAATCAGGCTCGCGCGTCGATATCGGTTAAGGGTCGAAGGTTACCGGAATTCGATCGGTAAGACCGCGGAAGTCTATGGTAAGGTACGGACCAAGATACGGGTCTTATAGGGAGAAAACTCCATCATTAATGTGTTTACCTGCTTAAGTTGACCCCTTCTCTTTGATAGAAGAATGATTTGATCATTCAGAGTCTTCCATGCACGAGCTTCATAATAAAGCTTCACTATTTCAATAACAACATTCTTGGTTCTAGCAACATCACCAGCAAGCCTCATTTGCTTCTCCACACTCAAAAGGGACTCTATGGCAACATTTAGATTCCCTTCCTATAGATACCCAAATATTACAAAATCAGTTCTCCCTCTTCGTGAGATACAAACACTAATTAACTCTAGAACAAAGAATAGCTCAAGTTACTTTATGGTGATGCGCTAGGCAAAATGTGTTGATTTCCAAATCGATATACCCAAACCATCAGTGTTTTACTCCAAAACAGTGTTCAAAATATTAGTATCGCGTTACGTATCGCACCCTTGGGATACGGATATGTATCAGTTATCACATGAGATAATCGACTGTGTTGTGTAAAGTATCGTTGTTGTTGGAAACATGGGAAAACGTTGCGAGATTGGTCAAATTTTTCAAAGAAAATTCAGTTATTGTTACAAAAAAAGACATCAATACATACTTATAAATTTTAAAAACAAGTACACATAATAGGTTTTCTTTATATGGGGGCCTAATCTATACACTGTCTAACTGAATTGATGCAAATATATTCAAAGTCTATTAATATAATTTATAAATGTAAGAAGTAGTGTAGAAACACAAGCAATACATTCAAAAGCAAAAGAAGAATTATTAGATCAGATTACATGTTTAATTTTATGTTTGGACACAAAATTGTGAGAAAATTTGATTTTTTTTAAAAAAAATTTCGGCAATTCGTCACATCTCCTCTAAATCTCAAAATTAAAGCTCACGATTCATGATTTTCATAAAATATGAAAAATCATGGATTTACAATAAAAAGGTTTGAAAATTGAAAATGCTAACTAGATCGAACATGTGGGATATATCCCACTACTTGTGTATTTCGTATAACAGATATCGTTAATACTTAAAACATTGCTCCAAATACTGCATTGGGCCCATCTTTAAGTAATCCATGCTCCATATAAGATGGGCATCATTGCGGTGAATGGTTTTGTAAATGATACATTTGGAAAAACCCTAGATACATGGTTTGTGGCTAGCGGTGTACACGAATTGAGCCGGCTCGGCTCGAAGCGGACCGAGTCGAGCTGATTTTTTGAGCTCGAAAATGAATTCGAGCTTGACTCGGCTTGCAGGGTGTATATACTCTTTATGAATTAAAACCCTAAGTCTAACCTAACTCCCATCCCATTCTTTCCAGCCGCGCGTTCCCTTTTTTCCCCTCTCAAAAAACCTAACCCGCTCGTCCCTGCGACCCTGCCCTGCACGGTGCCCCTTGCATTCCCAGCCGCTCGTTGCCTTTCAAAAATAGAAAACCCCTCTCCCTATATGCAACGAGGAACTGGGTCTTTTTGACGATTTTGGAAGAGAAGATGGCAACAGCAGCAGAAGATTCGAAGAAATCGAGCGATGTTGAAGAGCGTCTGAAACCCTTTTACGAAAGAGCTGCCCTGGCTGAGGTAGATTTTTTTCCTTTCTTTTTCTTCTTCTTCTCTCTCTCTGATTTTCTGTTGAGATTCCCCCTCCCCTTTTTTTGATTTTTCACTCGCCGATTTTCGTATCAGTAGAGTGGGAGAAAATCTGTAATTAATTTCGAGGAAAATGATGATCTATGGGACATCCGAGCCGTGCATAAGGTGGGCCCCACGATGAATGTTGCCCGGTGCAGAAACCAGGCTGGTCTGGTCATGGTTTGGGCTGCTCTGTAAATCGAACATGGACAGTTTAGATTGGACCTGCTGACTGTCCGATTTTCTACTGAGAGTTTCTTCCCTTTTTTCTGATTTTTCTGTCTCCGGTGGAAAGTTTGAAATTAATGTAGAGGAAAATGATCACCCATATGGCATCCGAGCCGTGCATGAGGTGGGCCCCACAACGAACGTTTCCGGCCGCAGAAATCAAGCTGGTCCGCTCATTGGCTGCGGCAGCCCTGCATGAGAAAGGAAAATGGACGGTTTAGATTGGACCTTCGGACTGTCCAATTTCCTTAGTGATTTTCCTCCTTTTTCTAATTTTCTCTGATTTTTGTCTCAGTAGAGTTCGAATGCTTGAGCTCGAACTCGGCTCGAACTCATCCGATTGCTGAACGAGCCGAGCCGAGCCGAGCTGGATATGCTGGCTCGGTCACCGAGCTGAGACGAGTTTGAGCTCGGTGTTGCTGGTGACCAAGCCGAGCCGAGCCCAGCTCGACTCGGTTCAGCTCGATGTACACCCCTATTTGTGGCCCACAAATGGATGCCATTATGGTTAAAAATGAAAGACAGGGAACAGTCCATATGCAACTGCCAAAAAAAAATGTTGGCTAGGATTATTCCATGGAGGTGATTTCTGGCCCACCACTCATCCACAGTGAGTCTGCAAGGTGAAAATTTTAGACCACTGGAAGATGGACCCTCACGAACAAGAAGTTGACCCGCTGGCCCAGACCAAGAATGCCATGTATGGTTGAAAGTAAAACACATCCAGTTTTCCATACACAAGGGAGACATTCTTCAGCCCACATGGCTAGGATTATTCTACAGTGGGACCCACCATAATGAACAACTTGGATCACATAAGGCTAGCCCGAGCAGCAACAGTACTCTGGCCACAAATCAAAAGTACCGCTAGTTCGGATATTAGTGTATATTCATTTTATTCAAATAAATAGCAGAAAGAAAGAATTTTTCAATCTCCACAAAAAACCACATACAGAACAAAACCAGCTAAAGAAAGGAAACCCTAGAAACATAGAAATCCTTCTGACAGAGAGAGATCTGACGCCGTCGAAATCAACGAAAGCATCGAGCGGAGGGAAGAGAATTTAAAGATCTTAAGACAACAATCTCAGAAAATTCTAAAAAACGAATGATAAGTTTCAATTTTTTTCGAATTTCATTATGAACAAAGCTTATATCGAAACCAATTAAAATGAGAAATAAGCAATTCGATATCTGTTAAAGATAGAAAGCGTAGAAACTCACCATTTTTTCAGTCGATTTGAAGCTAAAAAAAAAAAAAACAAAAAAAAGGAAGAGAAACCCTAGGAGAGAGAGAGAGAGAGAGAGAGAGAGAGAGAGAGAGAGAGAGAGTAAAGAAACGAAAAGGCGGAATATTTTAAAAAGAAAATAAATCATGAGGGTATTTTCATAATTTCACAAGATTAATTAGAAGAGTTGACAAAAACAGTCTCCTTTTTGGCTATACACAAAAAACTTGCTTTTTTAAATTGTCAATAAGCACTCCTAGTTTCCATATTACATCACAAAAACCTATGATTAGCTTAAAGTTGACCATTATATTAAATTACTAAATACGTGAAATGATGTTCTTACCTTTAACTTTGTAAATATGAGAGAGATTTTAATATTGAACAAAAATCTATTTTTTTGTGGGCTCTGATATGGTTATATGATCTGAACTGTTTTATGATAGACCATTCGTAGCACTTGGTGTATACCATTTAAAAGGTGAATCAAATTCATTTGTATGTGAATTTTTTATTTTTATAAAGTCAATGACAAAAACATAATTTTATGGGTCCTAGTTACAATAAATTTCTTTAAATGGTCCATTTCAACTTAAACAAGATAACGCTATTTCATAACCCATAGTTAAAAACAAAAAGAACTCCTTAATAGAGAAGTGGGTTGCCCATGACCTAGGCACAAAGACATATTTATGCCCAGGGCTACATGGGTTCCACAAATATGTCTATGATCCAAAACTTATGTAAGCCTCACAAAAAAACAATTGAATAGAATCATCTGCCATTGAAACCATTATGGAGCTTATCATGATGTTTATATGCCATTCATAGTGTTCTCACCACTCAAATAAAATTGTAAGTAGAAATATCATTCTGAAACAAAACTTATGCCACACCTAGGCAATCAATTCCCACTGTTTCATGTGGTATGGCCTACATGAGTTTTGGATCTACTTGATTTTCAGAACCTCATCTTATCGTGGTCTTGAAAAATAAATAGGAAGAATGAATTTGTTATGGATATCTTTGTGGACTCCACACAGTCCCAAGCACAAGAATATCTTTATGACAAGGGTAATAGACAATCAGCTTCCCTTTAATACTAAAAAAAGTAGGGAGTTATTTGTCAATATCAAAAAAGAGAGTCATATGGCATATTACACAAAAAGAAGGTGCAACATGTTTAATACTCTTGACTACAATCCAGATACCTTCCTTGAGAATTGAGTCTCTTCTCAACCGTCTATTTATAGGCCACAAATCGAGAGGTAAGGATCGTTCCACAGGAAGTACTTTTTGTAAGTAGTTTTATCCAGGATGGGAAGCAACATTTCAATGGTCCAGATTATATAATTATAGGTACTGGAACGTACAAGTATAATTCCTTTTTCATAAGAGAAGGAATTTTGGCTTGGGGAGAGTGTGAGAGGAGATCCCTGGAAAGGAGACATGATGGGATGGTGGGGATTCACGTAACCATGTTCTTTGGGCCTACCATGATGTATGTATTGTATCCACACCACCCATTCATTAGAATATGTCATGTTAGGGCATGAGCCAATGAATGAGTCAGATCCAAAATTCAAGTGGACCCACTACAGAAAATGATGGAACCGTGATGCCCACAGTTGTAACCTTTTTAGGCCCACCATGATGTTTATTTGAGATCCAACCTTTTTATAAGTTAACACTTAACACAGATATGGAATAAGGAAAAACACAAATATCATCTTGATCGAAAACTTCTGTGGTTCAAAGAAGTTTTTAATGGTAGTCGTTCAATTTCCACTGTTTTCTGTGGTGGGGTGCACTTAAAATTTAAATCTACGTCGTTCTTTGAATTATGTCTTAAAATGATTCAAAGAATACACATATATAATGGTAGGGCTCACTAATGTGATAATGTGACTTTAGTGAGGAGACCCTTTGTTACTCGGTTACTCAGTACACTCTAATTGTATTGAGTAAACTCAGTTGGGCCCACCTTGAATGTATGTGGTCAATCCACGCCATCCATTCATTTTACCATCTAATTTAAGGGGTTGAGCCCAAATTTTAAGTATATTCAAATATCAAGTGGATCATACCATAGGAAAGAGTGGGGATAATGATTTCCACCCTTGAAACCTTGTTAGGCCCCACGGAGATGTTTATTTGTCATCTAACTTGTTCATAAGATCATATAGACATGGATGAAGGGAAAACACAAATATAAGCTTGATGCAAAACTTCTGTGGCTCTCAAGAATTTTTCAATGGTAGACATTCAATTCAAATATTTCCTATGATGTGGTACATTTGAACATTGTATATGCTTCTTTTTTGGGCTAAATCCCGAAAATTATCTAGTTAAGTGGATGGACGAAGCGGATAAAATACATAAATCATAGTATTAGATGTTATTGGTAATTGGTATTGAATTGTATTAGATTGTATTAGATGTGATTAATATCATTATTGCACAATGATTGCACGTCTGGAATTACCATGGTATTGTAGCCATCCATTCCCATGTTTGAGATAAAATTTTTGCTAAGGGAAAACACAAGGTTAAGCAAAACCATGTTTGGTGGACCATGGAATTGTAATCAACAGACCAAATTCAAAACGGATGTTGCTCGCTTGTACACATATATAAGCATAATGTCACTCGTAAACGATATATATATATATATATATATATATATATATATATATATATATATATATATATATATATATATATATATATCAATGTGGGGCCCACATGCATAGTAGATTTCAAAATCCACAAAATCTTCTCTTTATCTGAGTAGTGAGAACCTTATGAATGGCTTGGATGGCATATAAACATCATGAGAAGCTCCATAATGGTTTCAATGGTAGATGATTCTATTCCATTGTTTTTTTGTGAGGCTTACATGAGTTTTGGATCATAGACATATTTGTGGAACCCTTGTAGCCCTAGGCATAAATATGTCTTTGTGCCTAGGTCATGGGCAACTCACTTCTCTATTAAGGAGTTCTTTTTGTTTTTAACTATGGGTTATGAAATAGTGTTATCTTGTTTAAGTTGAAATGGACCATTTAAAGAAATTTATTGTAACTAGGACCCATAAAATTATGCTTTTGTCATTGACTTTATAAAAATAAAAAATTCACATTCACATATAAATGATTTTGATTCACCTTTTAAATGGTATAAGCCAAGTGCTACGAATGGTCTATCATAAAACGGTTCAGATCATGTAACTATATCAGAGCCCACAAAAAAATAGATTTTTGCTCAAAATTAAAATCTCTCTCATACTTACAAAGTTAAAAGGTAAGAACATCATTTCATGTATTCAGCAATTAAATATAATGGTCAACTTTAAGCTAATCACAGGTTTTTATGATGTAATATGGAAACCAGGAGCGCTTATTGACAATTTAAAAAAGAGAGGAGGTTTTGGTGTATAGCAAAAAAAGAGAGTGTTTTTGTCAACTCTTCTAATTAATCTTGTGAAATTACAAAAATACCCTCACGATTTATTTTCTTTTTAAAATATTCAGCCTATTCGTTTCTTTAGTCTCTCTCTCTCTCTCTCTCTCTCCCTCTCTCCCCCCCCCCCCCCAAGGGTTTCTCTTCCTTTTTTTTTTTTCAGCTTCAGATCAATTGAAAAAATGGTGAGTTTCTACACTTTATATCTTTAACAGATATCGAATTGCTTATTTCTCATTTCAATTGGTTTCGATATGAGCTTTGTTCACCTTTCCGCTACTGAAATTCAAAAAAAAATCAAAATTTATTGGTCGTTTTTTTGAATTTTCTGAGATCGTTTTCATAAGATCTTTAAATTCTCTTCCCTACTCCGCTCAATGCTTTCGTTGATTTCGACGGCATCAAATCTCTCTGTTAGAAGGATTTCTATGTTTTTAGGGTTTCCTTTCTTTAACTGGTTTTGTTCTATTTGTGGAGATTGAAAAATTCTTCAGCTTCCTGTTCGTGAGGGACCATCTTCCATTGGTCCAAAATTTTCACCTTGCAGACTCACTATGGATGAGTGATGGGCTAGAAATCACCTCCATGGAATAATCCTAGCCAACTTTTTTTTTTTAATTGCATATGGACTGTTCCTTGTCTTTCATTTTTAACCATCATGGCATCCATTTGTGGGCCACAAACCATGTATCTGGGATTTTTCCAGAGGTGTCATTTATAGAACCATTCACCGCAGTGATGCCCATCTGATATGGAGCATGGATCACTTGAAGATGGGCCCGATGCAGTATTTTGGAGTAGTGTTTTAAGTATTGATGATATCGGCCGATATATCCCACAATATATCTTGTATACCACCCGTGCGATATGAAATGCACAAGTAGTGGGATATATCCCACATGTTCAATCCGGTTAGCATTTTCGATTTTCGATCCTTTTTTTTTTTGGTAAATCATGTTAAATCAGTGTCAAATTATTACAAGTTGATGATTTTTCATGTTTTATGAAAATCATGAATTGTGAGCTTTGATTTCGAGATTTAGAGGAGATGTGACGAGTTACCGAAAATTTAAAAAAAATCAAAATTTCTCACAAATCGGTTGCAATTTGTGTCCAAACATAAAATCAAACATGTAACCTGATCTAATGAATCTTCTTTTGCTTTTGAATGTATTGCTTGTGTTTCTCCACTACTTATTACATTTATAAATTATATGAATAGACTTTGAATATATTTGCATCAATTCAGTTAGACAATGCATAGATTAGGCTCCCATATAAAGAAAACCTATTATGTGCACTTGTTTTTTGTAATTATTTGATTTATAATTGTGTATTGATGTCTTCTTCTTTTTTTTTTTTTTTTTCTTTTTTTTTTTTAACAATAACTGAATTTTCTTTGAAAAATTCGACCAATTTCGCAATGTTTTCCCATGTTTCCAACAACAACGGTACATTACACAACACAATCGATATATCCCATGTGATAACTGATACATATCCACATCCCAAGGGTGCGATACGTAACGCGATACTGATATTTTGAACACTGTTTTGGAGTAAAACACTGCTGGTTTGGGTGTATCAATTTGGAAATCAACACATTTTGCCTAGCGTATCACCATAAAGTAACTTGAGCTATTCTTTGTTCTAGAGGTAATTAGTGTTTGTATCTCACAAAGAGGGAGAACTGATTTTGAAATATTTGGGTATCTGCAGGAAGGGAATCTAGATGCTGCCATAGAGTCCCTTTTGAATGTGGAGAAGCAAATGAGGCTTGCTGGTGATGTCGCTGGAACCAAGAATGCTGTTATTGAAATAGTGAAGCTTTGTTATGAAGCTTGTGCATGGAAGACTCTGAATGATCAAATCATTCTTCTATCAAAGAGAAGGGGTCAGCTTAAGCAGGTAAAGACATTAAGACTTGAGAGGTTAAAATTTTCATGAATGTTTCCAATGCTGAATTCATGAAATCTATTTCCATGTTTGTGTCTTTCTGTGGTGGGTAAGCTGGAACCTGCTCATGGTCAAGTGGGTTTTTGATTCGAAATCTTATTATCTTGATATAACTGTATGAACCCTGACGTTGGTTTGGTCACACTAGCACACTAACTGTCAGCACATGAGGCTTAATGCTGGAAACATGAGGATATAAAAGAATGGTTGTCCATAGGCTAGCTTGAGGTCCATGTTTTGTTCTATTTTTCTGAAGTTATGTAGTTATACATGATGTTACTTTCGGCCAATTAGTCTCATCGGAGTGCCTTACAAAATTTTGACAAAGGTGCTAGTGGCTCGGTTGCGGAAAGTGATAGGGAGTGTCATTTATGACAATCAAAGTGCGTTTGTGCTTGGTCGCCAAATTCTAGATTATGCCTTAATAGCTCAAGAGTGCCTTGATTCTAGGTACAAATGTGGAGTAAAAGGAATAGTGTGCAAGCTGAATATAGAGAAAGCCTATGATCATGTTGATTGGAGCTTTCTTGACTATATGTTGCTTAAGATGGGGTGTGGCATGAAGTGGATCCGGGAGTGTGTAGGTTAGGCATGCATCTCGGGCGTATTTCGGTTCTCCTTAATGGTTCCCCAAAAGGCTTTTTAAAAGCACTAGGAGTCTATGCCAAGGGGACCCTTTCTCCTTTTCTCTTCCTTATGGTAGTTGAGGCCTTGGGTAGAATGCTTGCTAAATGGTAGGAGGAGGGCTTCTTTTCAAGCTACAAGATGGAGGGAATGCCCACCCTCATCTCCCATTTGCAATTTGCTGATGACACCCTCTTATTTGTGATGCCAATCTTGAAATGGTGGATAATCTGTGAACTATCGTTCAATGTTTCAAAGTGGTGTTGGGTTTAAAAGTTGACATTGCTAAGAGCAAAGATGTTTGGGGTTTGGATGGAGGCGGTTGAAGTGGAGTAGTTGGCCAATTTTTTTTGCTTGTGCGGCTGGGGCTTTTCCAACTATGTTTGTGGGTTTGCCTTTGTGTTTGGGTAATCCGGCCAAACACCTTTGGGATAAGGTGGTGGAGAGGTTTGAAAGGAGGCTTGCTAGATGGATAAGCTTGTGTAGTTGGGGCTTTTTCGACTATGTTTGTGGGTTTGCCTTTGTGTTTGGGTAATTCGTCCAAAAACCTTTGGGATAAGGTGGTGCGGAGGTTTGAGGGGAAGCTTTTTAGATAGAAAGTTAGATATCTATCTCTCGGTGGTCATATCACGCTATGAAAGTGGCTTTATCGAATCTCCCTCTTTATTTCATGTCACTTTTCGAATGTCTGATGTCGGTGCTTTTAGGGCTTGAAAAGCTTAGATGAGATTTCCTATGGCAAGGGGTGGATGAGAAGAAATTTCATCTAGTGAGTTGGGATGAGGTTTATAAAAGCTATGAAAAGGGGGGGAATAGGTATTAAGGTTCTTTAGTCTATGAACATTACGTTGCTTGGGAAATGGCTTTGGAGGTTTGGGGAGGGTGCACGAGTGCTTTGGAAAGATGTTGTCAAAAGCAATATGGGTGCTTAGAAGGGGGTTGGTGGACAAGAGACTCATCAATCTATAGAGTGTCGACTTTGTGGAAAGGTCTCTTTTGTGAAGTCGGCATTGGTCAATATGCTTTTAAGGCTTGAAAAGCTTAGATGAGATTTCCTATGGCAAGAGGTGGAGGAAAAGACGAAATTTCATCTAGTGAGTTGGGATGAGTATAAAGCTATGAAGAGGGGGGAGTAGGGATTAAGGATCTAAAGTCTATGAACATCCCATTACTTGGGAAATGGCTTTGGAGGTTTGGGGAGGGTGAAGGAGTGCTTTGGAAAGATGTTGTCAAAAGCAAGTATGGGTGCTTAGAAGGGGGTTGGTGGACAAGAGGCTCATCAATCTATAGAGCACCGACTATGGAAAGGCGTCTCTTCCATGAAGTCGTCATTGGAAGGGGTCAACTTTTCGTTGGGAAATTGTGAACAAATCATATTTTGAGAGGATGTGTGGGTTGGGATATCCTCTTTAAAAGATGAGTTCCCTTCCATTTTTCATTTGGCTTCAGACTCTTCTGTTATGGTGGCGGATTGCTTCTCCCGCATCGGTGGGGCGGTAATTTGGGAACCTCCATGTAGGAGATTTCTCTATGATGAGGAAGTTGATAAGTTTTTGGCTCCTCATGATTGTATCCATCATTATGTACCGATCTCCGAAATGGATAAGTTGATGTGGAAGGCCAACAAGTCAGGTGTGTTCTCCGTCAAGTCCTATTCTCTTTTGCGAGGGGGAGATCGACATAGAGGAGTGCGCACCAAGTTTGTTTGGCATTGTAATGCCCCTCCCACTATTTTAAGTATCAATATCATTGTAAGTTTCGTTGACCGAGGATACAGAAACAATATTGTTATTACCGATAATATCGCTGATTCTTTGAAATGCGAGGAAACATGGGGAAAATGGTGGAATTTTTAGTGAAACTTTAAGAGACGCTGAAATATAAATATTTGCTTATTTAAGAATAAAATAATAGTGAAAAGGATGCATATTTGCATATTTATCAATCAAATAGTAAGTTTCCTTTAACGAGGCCTAAAAGTATGTATCGTTGACATAGGGAAACATTGGGGAAAATGGTTGATACATCCAACCATCCATGCATGCATGCACATACGTATATACAAACACACATGATCCATCCATCCATGCATGCATACACACATACACATCCATAAGACCATCCATGCATCCATCCACATATGGATACATCCATCCATGCATGCATACATATACACACATACAGACATGCATTTCATCATACAACCATGTGCCCATAAAAAATGAAATGAATTTTTTTAATAATTAGATTTTTAGTAATATCGATACATTGGTGATATTTTTGAAATATCACCGATGCACTTGTAATACAAGTGACACCTAGAATTTACATAGTCGAAAGTATTAGCAATGTTGATACATTGGCGATCCAAAAGACACCTGGAATTTACACAGTCGAAAATATTGGCGATACACTTTGTTTGAAGTATCCCTAATATTATCAAAATATCCGTGATGTTATCAGTAGCTCTAGCTTAGTGATGCTGATAACATCGGTGGCGATACCGATAACACTGGTAGTATCAGAAATTTCAGGCATCAATGCTTTATCTCCAATGTATCAATATTGCCAATATTTTTTAGTCTGTAAATTCCAAGTGTTGCCTTAATGCCAATGTATCGATATTGCTAATGTATTGCCAATATTTTCTATTGTGTAAATTCAACGTGTCGCTTGTATTGTCCCCGTATCAGTGATATTTTGATAATATTGCCAAAATTTTGTTTATTAAAAAAATTCAGTTTAATTTTTTTATGGGCTCATGGTTGTATGCTACCCAATGTTCAATTTTTTGATGCTAATATCGTGATATTATCGTTATCACAACCAAAGTTTAAAATATTTTTATTGCCTAATGCATCGCACCCTTGGGTAACAGATACATATCAGTTATCATATGGGATATGTCGGTTGTATCGCGTAATGTATCACTGTTGTTGGGAAACATGAGATCATTGGGAAATTGGCCGAATTTTTCAATGAAACTTTAGGGATTGTTGAAAAAGACATGAATACATACTTGGAAATCAAAACATTACAAAAAAATTGTACATCATAGGGTTTTCCTTTGTATGGGGTCCTAATGTATGTGCTTTCTAACTAAACTGATGCGAGTATATTCTAAATCTATTCATATAATTTATAAACATAAGAAGATATGTATGGAAGCACAAACAAAAGCAAAAGAATTACTAGATCAGGTTACATACATGTTTAATTTTGTGTTTGGATATAAAGATTGTAACTGATTTGCGAGAAATTGAGAAATTTTGATTTTTCTCAAGTTTCCACAACTTGACCCATCTCCCCTAAATCTTGAAATCGAAGTTCCAAATCTATGATTTTTCATGGAAAATATGAAGAATCATATATTTGTAACCATTTAACATTGGTTTAATGTGATTTATAACAAAAACATGGATCGAAAATCGAAAATGCTTACCGGATCAAATAGGTGGGATATATAGGTACTACCTGTGTGCTTCGTATCGCACAGGTGGGATACAAGATATATCATGGGATATATCGGCTGATAGCGTCGATATTTAAAACATTGATCACAACATGCACGATATCGAGACCATTTAACATTGGTTTAACATGATTAATAACAAAAACATGGATCGAAAATTGAAAATGCTCACTAGATCAAATAGGTGGGAAATATCGATGCTACCTGTGTGTTTCGTATTACACAGGTGGGATATAAGATATATTATGGGATATATCGGCTGATATTGTCGATATTTAAAACACTGATCACAACATGCATGATGTCGAGACCACAATCTTTTGTTTCCTTTCTAGTTAACGATTTCTTGGCGAAATTTTGTGTTGCCGATATTCTGAAATATCGATGAACATTTGGATAGAAGGTTGGATGATTGGATAGATGGCTAGATGGGATGATTGGACTGATTTCTTATGACAACACATGCTTTTAAGCCCCCATTAAATGAAAACTTACTATGTGTGCATTCTTTTTTTTTTTTGTATATATATTTTTTAAATTTCTAAATATGCAAATATGTGCATTTTAGCATCTCCTGAAGTTTCGTTGAAAAATTCCACTATTTCCCCCATGTTTCCCCAATGTTTTCCTGTATTTTCGGTTATCGGGGATGTTATTGGTGACATTGATATTGTTTATGTATCCCTAACCCACAAAACTTCTAGCGATGTCGATACTTGGAACATTGGCGATATTAATGTTTCCCTGCATTTTCGCGTATCGGGGAAATTATCTGTGACATTGATATTGTTTCTCTATCCTCGGCCAATGAAACTTGTACCAATACCAATACTTCAAACACTGGCGATATCAATACATTGGCGATGCTTACCGATATATTGTTGATGCGTGTAATTTCTAATACTACCAAGGTTATCGATATCATTACCATTGTTATCAGTATTGCCGAGTTGGAGCTATGAATAATATTGGGGATACTCTGAACAATGGTCCCTCCTAAGATAATGGCCTTTGTTTAGTTGGTGGATAGGAAGAAAGTCCTTTCTATTGATAACCTTCAAAAAAGAGCTATGGTCATCTCTAATATTTGTATGCTATGTGTGCAAGATGAGGAATCAGTTGATCATCTCTTTGTGCATTGCCTTTTTCCCAATCCAATATGGGTAGACATTCTGGGCCGCTTCAAGGTGATGTGGTCAGCTTTGGCTTTGGTGGATCTCCTCTTTAGTGCTTGGCATGGGGTAGGCCTTGGGAAGAGGAAGGTAACACTTTGGAGAATGGCTTTGCTTGCTATTTGGTGGTCTATTTGGGAAGAAAGGAATGATAGACGCTTTAATAATGTTAGCAAGTCGGGGGAAGGCAAATCCCAAAGGGTTGATTATATAATTGGCTTCTTGTTCCCCTTCTTTAAAGGGTCGTAATTTGGATTTTCATGGGTTGTAGTTCAATTGCCTTCTCGGTGGCCCTCTTTTTTTCTTTTCTTTTTTCGATATCGTTTGTTTGTAATAAAAGTTCTGTCGTTAAAAAAAAAAATTTGTAATAGGTATATAGAGCATTCAAGTTCTCAGTTGATTCACATTCACTGGGTTATTGATTTATTGGAATAAGATACGTTTTGCAAGTTGTAAGTGGACACTAACAAAAAAGGTAGAGTTTGGAGTTTGGACATTATGAAGGGGCATAATTAAATGCTTGAACACTTAGTGCGACCTCAGTTACTATTTCTGTTCATGGAGTTGATAGTAAAGACAATTTCCTCTTTTTAACTTTGCAGTTGGGCCAGGAGTAGATGGGTCTTTACTGAAACATCACTTAATTGTGGGGGGAAGGGTGATGCTCTAGGTACTCAAGAGGAAGCTTTTAAATGGGAGTAGGGCCAGCATGGTGCTCACATTAATAACCTACAACCTACCTATCCCTTTTTTGAAAAATTTCAGTTAGGCCTTGCTGAAGAAGTTTGCTCATAGTGTGAGTGGAGACTCGAACTTCAATTTATCCAAAATGGCTTCTTCTTTTGGTTTTATGTGGTTTGTGCTGTTTAGATAGGTTATACTTGTTGTTTGAGCGCTTCTTGTGATTCTTCTCGCTGCTCTGTTTTGTTGGTTGTTTGATGCAGGACAATTAACCACTTGCTCTAAAAGCTCGAACTGTTAGAGCATGGTGAATTAATCCATTTATCTCATAGCCCAGGCTCCACATCTCATGGGTTAGTGATGATGACATCGTGCACCCACACGCCGCTTACGCACGCACACCACCACCCCTACGCACGTACGTACGTAGGAGGACCCCGCCATCGATCTGGCTCGATGACGTCGTCTAGGGAGGGCCTCCTAGCTAGAAGACAAGTTTCGGTTAAAAAAAGTGGGCCCGATAATCAAGAAAAGCCCATCATGGGATCTCATGATCGTATCCCACTCGTCAGATTGATTTCATATTTTAGGTTTTGCTTATTGTTATTATTTAGAACATCGTGAATGTTTTAGATTTCTTTGTTTGATTTTTATTTTAGTTTACTTTATCGCCAAGTAATAGGTTGCGCACATGGTGCGAGTTTTTGAGGTATAAGTTTTTTCCTATAAATAGGCACCCATTGTAGTTCTTTTCATTCATTCAAGTTTAATAAAAATTTCTGCTTTATTTTTCTGCTCTCTTAGTGAGTTGTGGAAGCATTCAAAAGTGGGTGCGAAGCCCTCCCTTTTTGAAGGGCTAATTACGTGGTGTGAAGCCACATCTATCCCCATCCGTCCCTACCCTCTCCCATCTATATATCTCATCTTTTATCATCATTATTGCTTTAAATTTTTCAGCTTTTGTAGCTATTCATCCCCCTACAGCCAGTTTCTAGAATCTGGACCTGTAGGAGGGCTGAAACTTCGGCGGAGCACTACGCCTCGACCTTATGTCGGATCGTCGTCAAACTCGGAGGGATTGGAGGTCTCCCCTGGTCGACTAAGGCCTAAGTGTCACTTTGGGGAGGTGAGCTTCCATCACACGTGCGGCCAGCCCACCTGCGCACTTGCGTCAGCCTCGAGTCACCATCTGTACGCAGGAGCTTTCTTTGGGTCAGGTTTTCCTCTTTTCATTCGTATTTCCTAAATCCTAGCCTTAGTTTGCAGTAGCCCTAATTTATTTGCCCTTTTCACCATATGGTTCCTTAACTTGAGATTGGGGAATCCCTCGGATTAGGGACAGTTTGCTATGCATGAGTGGTTAATTTCTATTTCCCTTTGAGATTGTTTGGCTTATAATTTTTATTGGTCCAGTCCTAACCCGTGTAGGCCTAGACCCGCATGGATTCCCCTTTAATTGAATGTTTGGATTTTCATGTGGGATGTGGAATTTGTGTAATTGTTTCTGAATAGGTATGATCTAAGCCTGAAATCTTGCATATCATATTTAGATCTCATGTCCTGCATCAAATTTGGTATCAGAGCCTAGGGTTCTTGTAGGGAAATTCACCACATATTTAGAGTTTAGTTTGTTTGAGTCCTTCATGCATCCAATCCATCATATATAGCCGCTAGAAAACCGTAGTCCCTGATATATGTAGCTGAATTTTAGTAACGGTGTGTAGTCTCCTTCATATAGAGTCTCGTAGGGTCATTTAGTTTTTAGATGCTTATAGTTGCCGTAGCAAGTCCTTAGGTTGAGCAAGTCAGTGTATGCCCACACGTATGGGTCGTGGTTTCGGTTTGCATCCCATACTAAACATGGAACAACTACAAGAAATAGTGGCCAAGTTAGCCCCGCAGGTTGAATCCTTTAATAAGCACTTGGAACAACGCATAGATAAACGCCTTGAAGAAATAGAGGCCTCCTTCAGGGCAAACCCCACCACTAGGGAGGATGCCCAATCTTAGGTAGTTGGTCAGGAGGTTAGACCTAGGAATGGAGGCGGCTACGGAGCTGGTCATGGGCGCGTACCTGTGCACCCACCCCGTGAGGGACATCATGATCAATATGACCCAGATGTACAACTCCTCGAGGGAGTTAAGGTAGATGCCCTACATTTAATGGCCACTTAGACCTTAAAGCCTTTTTAGATTGGCTGGTGGATATGGACCACTATTTTGAGTGGTATGATATGTCAAATGCTCAACGAGTCCGATTCACCAAGATGAAGCTTGTGGGTCAAGTAAAGAGGTTTTGGGCGACGATTGAGCGAAAGAAAGAAAGAGCGAAGGAACTCCCAATAGTCCATTGGGGAGAGATGAAAGAAACGTTGAAATAGAAGTACCTTCCTTTCTCTTATCGCCTGCGGTTGATTAGGGAGTGGCAGTTTCTTCGACAGGGTTTCATGAGTGTTGCTAACTATATTGAGAAATTCGAAGAGTACCTGACCCGCTGTGACGTTTATGAGGACCCCGCACTCACCCTTGCTCGTTTTAAAACGAGCCTCCGTCCTGACATCAGGAGAGAATTGCTCGCCAAAGACAAACACTATCAAACGGTTGTATCAAGTAGTGTTGGATGTCGAGCAATATCTCAAAGTGTTTGTGTGAAGTCGTTTTGATTTTCACGATTCTAGTGCTAAGGCCAATCCCTCTGGGGCTAAACCTAACACTGGATATCAAAACAAACCTTCCAACAATTTACAACCTAGGTCCAAGGATGATAAGGGTAAAGAAATTTTCGAGTCTAGTTCACGGGGAAGTGGAACAATTAGGTGTTTTAGATGTCAGGGGTTTGGTCATTTTGCTCACCAGTGCAGCACGAGAGAGGGCACCAAAGTATTCTTTATTGATGGGTAGGTAGAAGTAGTGCCCCCAGAGAGTGATGGCGAAGAGGAAGAATATGAGTTCGTAGAGACCCTAGTGATAAAGCAGAGGGAGCGCTAGAGTCTGCGACCTTCGCAATTGTGCGTTGCGCTTTAGCTCAAGCCAAGAACATTGATGACTGGTGCCGCAACACGATCTTTTACACTTATGCAAAATGTAGAGAAAAGAGTTGTAAATTGATTGTAGATAGTGGTAGTTGTGACAACGTGGCATTGACTAGTACTGTGAGCCGTTTAAGCTTAAAGCTGAAAGTTCATCCTCAACCCTATAGAGTTTCCTGGATTGACGAAACCTCCATTCCAGTATCACACCATTGTCTTGTTCCTATTCAGTTTGGATCTTATAAAGACACGCTTTGGTGTGATGTTGTTCCCATGGACGTTGGCCATATTATTCTAGGCAGACCATGGCTCTACAACAGGGATGTCACTATATTTGGTCATTCAAATGTGTGTACATTCTGGTTTGAGGGCAAGAAGGTCAAGCTAAACCCTCTGCCACCCAAGAGTACGACTGGAAAGGAGTCCACCACACAGTGGTGTGAGTGGCTCGAAAGAAGCAAAGGAATCGAAGTCCAAGTCCAAACTGCTCCATATTCTGAATGGGAAAGACTTTGAGCGAGAGACGGAGGCGGACGCGATGGTATACGCTCTTGTGGCTAGGGAGAGTGTACCAGAGGCTAACGTAGAGTTACCTACCGAGGCCATTCCGGTAGTATATGAGTTTCGTGATGTCTTCCTTGATGATCTACCGAATGAGCTTCCCTCTATGAGGGATATACAACATGCCATCGATTTAATCTTTGAGGCGACTTTACCAAACCTCCCGCATTACGGAATGAACCGAAAGGAGCATGCTGAGTTGAAGAGGCAGATTGATGAGCTCCTAGAGAAGGGTTTCATTAGAGAAAGTATGAGTCTATGTGCCGTGCCCGCCCTTCTTACACCTAAAAAGGATGACACATGAAGGATGTATGTTGATAGTAGGGCCATCAACAAAATCACAGTCAAGTATCGGTTTCCCATACCACATCTTGATGACATGTTGGATATGATGACCAATACAACTATCTTCTCAAAATTTGACTTCAAGAGTGGTTATCACCAAATCTGTGTACGCCCTAGTGATGAGTGGAAGACGACGTTCAAGACAAAAGATGGGTTATACGAGTGGCTAGTTATGCCTTTTGGGTTAACTAACGCCCCAAGCACTTTCATGTGTGTGATGACCCAAGTGTTGAGGCCCTTCATGGGGAAATTCCTGGTCGTATACTTTGATGATATCTTGATTTATAGCATGACCAAAGAGCAACACCTCAACCATTTGAGGCAGGCTTGTGGGATCCTTAGGGCTAAGAAGTTGTACGCCAACCTAAAGAAGTGTGCATTTTTGTCTAATAGTGTGATCTTCTTAGGTTTTATTGTGTCAGCTGAGGACGTATCGGCAGATCTCGAGAAGGTTAAGGCCATCGTCAATTGGCCTGAACCCCGCAATATTCATGAGGTGCGCAACTTTCACAGCTTAGCCACCTTCTATAGGCGGTTCATTCGAGGTTTCAGTTCCATTATGGCTCCTATCACAGATTGCATAAAAAAAGGAGAGTTTCAATGGACAAAGGCCACCTCGAAGGCCTTCAATGAGATAAAGGTCAAGATGACCAAAGCTTCAGTTACGTGACTTCTAGATTTTTCAAAAGTTTTTGAAGTCGCATATGATGCGTCAGGAGTCGGCATAGGAGGAGTGCTTAGTCAGGAAGGGCACCCTGTCGCCTTTTTTAGTGATAAACTAAATGAGGCGAAATAAAGATATTCCACCTATGACAAGGAATTTTATGCGGTAGTGCAATCTCTGCGCCATTGGCGTCATTACCTATTGCCGCAAAAATGTCTTATTCTCAAATCATGTGGCCTTAAGATATCTGAACTCTCAGAAGAAATTAAATCCTAAGCATGCCAAGTGGGTTCAATTCCTTCAAGAGCACTTTTGTGCTCAAGCATAAGGCCGATGTAGAGAATAAGCCCATCGACGCGTTGAGTCATCGAGTCGCATTACTCAACTCCATGAGTATTGAAGTTACAAGCCTTGAGCGCATCAAAGAAGAGTATTTTGAGTGTCCAGATTTTCTAGTTGTGTATGCATTGTTGTTAGAGAGTCCGTCAGGAGCTAGCAGTGAGTATTTGATTTTAGATGGATATTTGTTTAGGAGTGACCGCTTGTGCATACCACGCACCTCCCTCCGCGAATTTCTTGTCTGGGAGTTACATTTAGGACGGGTTGCGGGTCATTTCGATCGAGATAAGATCATTACCCTAGTGGAGGATAGGTTTTATTGGCCAAGCCTCAAGTGAGACGTGGCCAAAATTATAAGGCCATGTCATACTTGTCAACTGGCAAAGCAAAAGAAACAGAATACAGGATTATACACACCTTTGCCAGTCTTATTCATCCCTTGACAGGACATCAATATGGATTTCGTGCTTGGACTTCCCAAGACTATTCGGAAACATGACTTCATATTTGTTGTCGTGGACCATTTCTCTAAAATGGCCCACTTCATTCCTTGTTTAAAACCTCCGACGCATCTCATGTTGCCAAGCTATTCTTTAGTGAGGTCATCAAACTACATGAGTTACCAAAAATCATAGTATCTAACCGTAACGTGCGATTCATGAGTTACTTTTGGAAGACACTATGACACGATGAATACTAGGCTCCAATTTTCTTCTGCCTACCACCCTTAGACTGATGGTCAGACTGAGGTAGTTAATAGGAGCTTAGGGAGTTTACTTCGATGTCTAGTGGGGGAGCATACCAGGACATGAGACACCGTACTACCCATAGCTGAGTTTGCAAACAATAGTTCTGTAAATAGGTCCACATGTCTAAGTCCTTTTGAAGTCGTTATTGGTTACAAGCCTAGGAAGCCTATTGATCTTATCCTCATGTCATTGTCCCATAGGCCATCAGAGTGCAGAGTCTTTTGCGCATCACATACATTCATTGCATCATGAAATCAGGCGAAAGATCACTACTAGTAATGAACATTACAAATTTTCTACAGACCAACATAGACGTTTCAAAGAGTTCAATATTGGGGACTCTGTGATGGTTCGCATTAGGCCCGAGCGGTACCCTCCAGGGGCCGTTCATAAGTTATACACGCGTAGCGCTAGGCCTTTCAATATTATAAAGCGAAACAGTCTCAATGCGTATGAGGTAGATCTTCCACCTTCCTTGGGAATTAGTTTCACATTCAATGTGGAGGATCTAGTTGCTTTTCAGGGATCCACTGATACTTTGTCCAGCCTTTCGCCCACCCATCCTCATTCTCCAGATTTACCCCTTGTTCCATGGCCTCTTCCTGACCTTTCATCCCAGCTTCTGCCTCCCATACCTAGCCTTCACACACCCAAAGAGGAAATCGAGGATATCCTAGACCATGAGATAGTTTCAACGTCGGTCAGTGGGTTTCAGAAGTACCTAGTTAAATGGAAGTCACGCCCAGCTTCAGACAACACGTGGCTCACTGAGGAGGAGCTTCAGAGACTTGATCTTGACATCCTGGAGCGGTTCAAGAGTTTTATTTCGCCAGTGATGAAATCTTCGCAGCCGGTGAGAGTTGATGAGGACATCGTGCACACGCACACCTGCATGCCGCCTACACACGCACGCACACCACCACCCCTATGCATGTACGTACGCAGGAGAATCCCACCATCGATCTGGCTCGATGACGACATCCAGGGAGGGCCTCCTGGCCAGAAGACAAGTTTTGGTTCAAAAAACGTAAGCTCGATAATCAAGAAAAGCCCATCATAGTATCTCATAATTGTGACCCACTTGTCAGATTGATTTCATATTTTAGGTTTTGCTTATTAGTATTATTTAGAACATCGTGAACGCTTTAGATTTCTTTGTTTGGTGTTTATTTTTGTTTACTTCATCGTCAGTAATAGGTTGCATACATGGTGCAAGTTTTTGGGGTATAGGTTTTTTTTCTTATAAATAGGCACCCCTTGTAGTTCTTTTCATTCATTCAAGCTTAATAAAAATTCTTGCTTTATTTTTCTGCTCTCTTAGTGAGTTGTGAAAGAATTCAAAAGTGGGTGCGAAGCCCTCCCTTTTCGAAGAGCTAATTACTTAGTGTGAAGCCACATCTATCCCCATCTGTCCCTACCCTCTCCCATTCATATATCTCATCTTCTATCATCATTATTGTTTTGAATTTCTCAGCTTTTACAACTATTTATCCTCCCTACAGCTAGTTTCCAGAATCTGGACCTGTAGGAGGGTTGAAACTTTGGCGGAGCACTACACCTCGACCTTAAGTCAGATCGTCGTCAAACTTGGAAGGATTGGAGGTCTCTCCTGGCCGATCAAGGCCTAGGTGTCACTTTGGGAAGGCGGACTTCCATCACACGTGCGGCCAACCCACCTACGCACTTGCGTCAGTCCCGAGTCACCATCTACACGCAGGAGATTTCTTTGGGTCAGGTTTTTTTCTTTTCATTCCTATTTCCTAAACCCTAGCCTTAGTTTGCATTAACCCTAATTTATTTGTCCTTTTTTCACCTTAGGGTCCCTTGAATTGAGATTGGGGAATCCCTTGAATTAGGGATAGTTTGCTATGCATGAGTGGTTGATTTCTATTTCCCTTTGAGATCGTTGGACTTATAATTTTTATTAGTCCAGTCCTAGCCTATGTAGGCCTGGACCTGCATAGATTCTCCTTTAATTGAATGTTTGGATTTTCATGTGGGATGTGGAATTTGTGTAATTGTTTCTGAATTGGTATGATCTAAGCCTGAAATCTTGCATATCATATTTAAATCTCATGTCCTGTATTAGTTAAGACCTCGGCTAAACTCTCCTTGTGGGCCCCAAATCACATGGGTACAGCCTCACACGGGCCGCTCACCCCGAGTGTGTCCCCGCATCCCACAGGCTACCCCACTCGAGCCCGATGTGAAATGCTCATTAATCACCCCCGGTGAGGAGTCTCAAACACGAGACCTCCCCCGTGGGCCCCGCCCACCCCGAGTGTGCCCCTACATCCCACAGGTGACCCCACTCGAGCCCAATGTGAAAATGCCCCTGCATTAATTACCTTCGGTGAGGAGTCTCAAACGCGAGACATCCTGCTCTGATACTAATTTGATGCAGGGGCATTTTCACATCAGGCTTGAGTGGGATAGCCTGTGGGATGCCGGGACACACTCGGGGTGGGTGACCCATGTAATTTGGGGCCCATGAGGGAGGTCTTGTGTTCGAGATTCCTCATCGGGGGTGATTAATGCACATTTCACACCGGGCTCGAGTGGGGTAGCCTATGGGATGCGGGGACACACTCGGGGTGGGTGGCCCGTGTGAGGAAGTACCCATGTGATTTGGGGCCCACGAGGGAGGTCCGGCCGAGGTCCTAACCCATGCGATGTGGGGCCTGAGCTATGAGATAAATGGATTAATTCACTATATTCTAATAGCTCGAGCTTTTAAAGCAAGTGGTTAATTGTCCTGCATCACTGTTTATAGGTCTTGTTTGCTTTTGCAAGGGTCGCAAAACTCCTGAACGTGCCCTGTCTATTGCTTCTCCCCATGCATCTTTGGGATTGTCTAAAAATATTGGTGTAGGTGGCCCCACCAGTGTTCCCAAAGAACGTAAAAACAAATCACCTAATTGTACGAGTTAAGGCCAACTGCTACAATGGGTTGGCAGTTGATTGTCCTTTGCATTTTAACTCATTTATCAGAAGATTTGGGCGTTGTCTCATAGACGCCTAAAAATGTGTTCATCTCATTTTTAACAGTAATTATTTAGATCTCTAGCACATAACTACCGTTAACTAAAATGAGATGGAAGTCATTATGCATTAGAAATCAAGATCTATAATACTGAATAATTACTGTTGATTAAAACCAGACATCCTCTTTTTTGGGCGTCTACCAGACCGGGCGTATATTTTATTTAGGGCTCTTGATATGCGATGCCCTTAAGGTCTCAAATCTACCTAAACTTGGTTACACTATTTGATTGTGTACATACGGACAATTCATCTTGGATTTTATACTGGATTTATTTGTTTTTTAATGACTTTGGTTGTCACTAATCACTGGTTCATTTGCTGCATGCAGGCAGTAACTGCAATGGTCCAACAAGCAATGCAATATATTGACGAGACGCCAGATATTGAAGCACGTATAGAGCTAATCAAAACACTGAACACTGTCTCTGCTGGCAAGGTGATGCTTTTTTATGAGTTGGGAGATGGCTCCTATCTAGCTTGTACCTTTTTACAGTTCTGGCTCTCTTCCTTTACTTTTCCATTTTAGGTGTTGTATTTGATTTATCCACACAACTGACCACAATTAGTTGCAATAAGGCTAAGATGATGATTTGATTTATCCACACACATTGCAGATATATGTGGAAATAGAAAGGGCACGGCTGATCAAGAAGCTTGCAAAGATTAAGGAAGAGCAGGGCCTTATTGCTGAGGCAGCTGATTTGATGCAAGAAGTTGCTGTAAGTGTAGTCCAGGATCTTAAAATCCTTTTAAAATTTTCAGCAATCAATCTGACCTTTAAGGCTGTTGATGGGCTTAGCTTGGCCTAGCAAATGTGAAATTTGAATAGGCCTCCCCTGAACAGTTCAAAAAAATCTAGGCCTAAGATGACCCTAGGCCCACCCTGTTGACAGCCCTACTTACCCTGTAGATGAATGTTTGCTTTCTTTTAATTATACTTGGCTTTAAAGAGCAATTAGTGGTTGAGTTATGAAAGTTTGGTCTCTTCAGCAGCAGTAGGCATGTCAATGGGTAGATGTGTACACGAGTCGAGCTGAGCCGAGCTTTGCCCAGCTCGTGCTCGACTCGGACTGCTCGAGTCCCAGCTCGTGCTCAGCTCGGCTTGGCCTTCGAGCTCAGAACGAGCTGCTCATCCGAGTTCAAGCTGAGTTCAAGCCGAGTTCGAGCAGAGTATTCGAGTCGAGTTCGAGTTCGGACTGGTGAGTTGCGGCTTACCATCGGTCAGACTCAGACTGGCGAGTTGCGGCAGGGACAGGGGCGACCGGACAGTCAATGTGGCACGCCGGACTGAGAGAGAGAGGGAAGAAGATGGAAAGGGCGACCGGGCAGGGCAAGGACCGCTGGACTGAGAGAGAGAGGGCAGGAATTGGGGAAATGGGGAATGGTTAGGGTATTTTTTGAAGGGGAAGGGAAATGGGGTGTGCGGTGTGCAGGTAGGGTATTTTTTTTGAAGGGTGTAAAGTAAATTAGGTTTTTTCACACACACACACACTACACCGAGTCGAGCCGAGTTCGAGTCAGAGTCGAGTTGAGTCAAGTCGAGCAGGGGCAAGCTAGAGCTCGGCTCAAATACGTTTCAAGCACCAAAAAACAGCTCGACTTGGTTCGAACTCAGCTTCGATCTGAGTCGAGTCGAGCGAGCTACCGAGCTTACTCTGCTCGTGTACAGCTCTATCAATGGGTCAGGTAAGGGTCAGCCTGAGCCACCTGGAAATACAAAGCCTGAGCTGACGTGGATCCAAAATGGCTAAAGTTTTTAGGTCCAAGCCTGATTTGATTGAAAATTGGTCAACTTTAAGCAATATCTACTTGCATATTATCAGTATGAAAGACATAAATGTTCAAAAAATATGCATCAATTTTATTATCATAGCCCAGTCCCAGCCCGACTAAACCTGGCAGACCTATGACCATGACCTTGAGCCTAGCCCGATCACGATTCGGAAATGAATTTCTAGCCCTGACCCAATCCAACCGTTGGGCCTTCAAGTCTTGGTGCAAACCTGGTCTGCGACGGGCCAGGCCTAACTGATGGTCCGGCCCAATTTGTTGTCACAATTTTCCTTAGCATTGCCTTCTATTCATGCTGTGTTGCAGGTGGAAACATTTGGAGCAATGGCGAAAACAGAGAAGATAGCATTCATCCTTGAACAAGTATGACCATTATTTTACCGTTTGTTTCTTGCTGACCACTCGTGGGCTTTATTTATAAATGGATGATGCTTATAACAGATGGATGCTAATGCTAGTTTGTGTCCAAACTGATCTAATGAATTTTTGAACTCTACAGGTTCGTTTGTGTTTGGACCGTCAAGATTACGTGCGAGCACAGATCCTCTCAAGGAAAATTAGTCCTCGAGTATTTGATGCAGATACTTCAAAAGAGAAGAAAAAGCCTAAGGAAGGTGATAATATCGTTGAAGAGGCTCCTGCAGATATACCTTCACTATTGGAGTTGAAAAGGATCTACTATGAATTAATGATCCGGTATGGTGACATTGGCTTCTTCATCTTTTTTTTTTCCTTGGCTCAATTTAAACTGAAATATTGATGAAAAGAAGGAAAAAAGAAATTCTCACATCAAACCCCTGCCATGTAAGGGAAACCTTTTCCTCTTTCGTTTTTCTATTTTCTTTAAAAACTTCTTGGCTCAATTTAAACTGAAATATTGATGAAAAAATGAAAAAATAAATTCTCACATCAAACCCTTGGCCGTGTAAGGGAACCCTTTTCCTCTTTTCTTTCTGTTTTCTATTTTCTTTAAAAACTTCCATGTAGCTGATCTGATTGAAACCTTCGGTCTTGTCTTCTTGAACTTAATATGAATGGGTATGCATATGAGTGCAGGAATCTGACACAGTGACATTGATATGTGTTTGGATTCTTTGGACCCTGATAAACAAGATGCATACACTTAGCTGTATATTTTAATTTTAGTCAGTTCAGAAAATAAAATACAAGGTAGGTAGTTACTACCAAACTGCATCTTAAGACAGGAGTGCTATTATTTTTTATATCATCTCCAAGATACTGTTTATAGTTATTTATCTATGCCAGTATGATGTAGGGCATGGCACAGATACAGTCCTAGCATGTTTGGACCAAAATATGTTGAACCATAAATTGGCCATAACTTTTGATCTAGGTATCATTACGGGATGAACAACCTAACAATCTTTATTGTAACGGGCCATCCGGGGTGAATCAACCCACAATGTGGGCCCTGTCAGTCCGTTTCACAAGAAAACACATGCTGCCAGTTCAAAAATGGGATTTTAGAAAAAATTACTAGTTTTAGTAATTCCGATTTTTGTCATATTTCCTTATTTTTAGAGTTTTAGGATTTTTTATTTTTATTTTTAGAAATTGCTCCTAATCATGCTAGGACTCCTTTAGTAAGGTTTATCAAGATTTTCTATTTTGGGCATTTTGGGTAAATTTTATTTTAGTTGAATTAGGACTCTTAATTAGGGTTAGTAATTTGCTGTTTTTGGTAATTACGAATTAGGGTTTATTTTTCTTATTTATTAGTGATGTAATGGAGTAATCAAAGGCAATTGCACATTATTCGAATAAAAAATTATTTGAGTTTTATCATTTTTTTCTTGTCGATTCAAGAAAATACCCTTGTAGATTCAAGGTTTTTTTACTTGAGGAAGACGGTGATCTTTCTCATTATCCCTTCACGCCCTTCCCTGTGTTACAGTAGCTAGTATTATCAGGAGTAATTACAGTATAAAATACTGATAGGTCAGCTAGAGCACTTTTACAAATGCTATTATGATGATAGAAATAGAAACAGACCTGATACAATTGGGAAATTTTAAAGTAAGAACTAATTGGATATGAATAGCTGGTTATGAACTGGAGACTTGTGTTTGTCTTGGATTTTGTTAAATGGAGAGTTGCATTCCCCTACCATGTTTGTGACTGTGAGTCAAGGTGTTCCGTAATGGTAATGGTGGCCATAACTGCCACCACTGTTACCTTTATGATACGGGGCATAACGGTTGTTACGGCCCCGTAACAGCCGTTACAGTCTCTTTTTTATTTTTTTATTTATTGAAAAAACCCCTAAAAAACCTATATGTGCCTCGTAATATTGATTAAAAAGTATGAAAAACCTATATATATCCCGTAATAGACCATTACGGGGCTATTATGGCCTTTATAAGGGATGTAACGTGCTGTAAACGGCAATTATGGGTCATTTTTTTTCCATAACGGCTGTTACAACCCCATAACATGTAACGGTCGCCACCGTTAACTTTACGGCTCCATAACGGCCTTTACGACACACCATGCTATGAGTATCTGCATCTTGGTAACACATTAAAGTAGCTAGGTTATTGTGACTAATTAGTTTTATATGTGAATGAAATAATATTTCATACAATCTCTAGAAGAGTTACGTGTACCCAATTGTGCAGTATCTGCAGGTAGCACACGACCTTTTTTTTTTTTTTTAAAAAAAGGCTACATTATTACTTATTTAAAATCATTAGCTAGTTAAGATCTTATATTTGTTTTACCTCCAAGAGTACTTTGAGTAGTTTGTAAATTAGTATGGATAGACAATAATTAGCTACCAGCTTTTACTCTATGATGCACCCTGGGACATGGGCTTCCCATGCCACTCACGTATTAGTATGAAAACTTTTGAACGTGTGAATTTTCTTCTGCATAGAAAAATCCTGTTATCATAGTTTTATTGTATTTTGTGACCTTATGTTGCTGATTTTGTTTGTTTGTCTTCCCAATCGTCTCCAGATTTAGACGTTCTATATGTTGCACTTTGAGAATGGATGCTAGTTATTCTATTTATTTGTTTCCTGTTGAATCGTGAGTGCATTTTGGTAACCATGCAGGCTATATTTGTGTTCCATGAATCAATTTGGCTAAGTGTTCCATTGGTTAGTCATTAAAGTTGACTCAAGTCAATTTCGAGTGATCAAGCCAAGCTAAGGTTTTGATCTACCATGCTAGAATTTGGTAAAAACAAGTCAGCCGATTTATAAAACAAGTAATCAAAGAGTCAACATGTTGAGAAATGAAGCATTAGATATCAACATGGAGGAATGTGATTTGCAGGTATTGTGTTGTGTAAAATTGGTGGGTTAGCCCTAACGATTAGAATTTAGGAACCTAAAAAACCCTTTAGTATGATCTTTCAGAAAAAAACCTCTAGTACGTTTAAAGAAGCTCTCCA
Source organism: Magnolia kwangsiensis (assembly GCA_037074715.1). NCBI lineage: Eukaryota > Viridiplantae > Streptophyta > Magnoliopsida > Magnoliales > Magnoliaceae > Magnolia > Magnolia kwangsiensis. The sequence continues at coordinate 115,429 of CM073588.1, forward strand.
GGGGAAGTTGTTAGTTATTACCGCATGGAGGTAGGGTTACTCTTGCCTAAGATATTGTGTTTGGTGGTAGAATTACCTATTTTGAGGTATTTGGGCATCATAGGCAACTGGCAGATGGTAAGCTTCACCACGTATTCCATTTTTTACCTATATGTCATTTTTTAAATTGCATTTATATGGGAATTATAGTGCATGACTGTAAGATTGTCCTCCAAATCGGGGCTCAAATCAAACAGCAAAAAATGCTGAATATGTCAAATATGAAAGGAGTTGCCACCGATTACTTTCAAGTAATGCTACTTGTGGTGAAATGGAAACCAAATTCAGAAAAATAGTCCAAATGGTCTGAATTTTCTGGTGATTCTAGTAAGATCCTTGGTTACATAGAACGGAAGGTGTGAGGCACCTTTCTCTGCCCGCAAATGCAGTCTCTAATTTTGACCGTGTAAAATTCAATGTAGAATAAATTTCTGCATGTTGCAGAATTTTTGGAAAATCAATACAAAAGAAATGAAGGAAGAATGTTGGATATAAGAATCTTGTTTGAACTCCAGCTTGTGTTCAGTTTCAAATAGAACTGCAGGGTCTTGATCTTCCTTGTGGCTGGATTTACAAAGGAAATGAAGGACCTGTTTGGATTTGTTGAAATATAAATTGAGGAAAAGTCATTTTCATGAAAACGGCGTTTCAATTATTTGTTTTTGTAAATTTCTTAGAAATGCCGTTTCCATGTCATACCATTTCTTTAAAATGCCCTTTTTCATTTCCTTGCCCAGACTTAAGAAACATCGTTGCAAAGAAATTAAGTGAAGTGAGAGAAAATAACCAATCTTTTTATAAAGCGCCCCATAGGCAAGCACGTCACTGCCCATCTTCTAATTGCTTTGTGCAACCATCCATCTTCAAGTGCCTCACGTGTGCCAGTGTGCCCTATGTGCATCATGTGCCACCATCCATCTTAAAGCACCACACGTGCTATTTTGCCACATATGTAACTTAAACTATCGTGCATCTTTTAGTGACTCATGTTTCAATGTGTGACACACCCCAATGTGCCACCCTCATCTTCAAAACACCCTACATGTGCCACATGCTATCGAGCCACATTCAATATGGCCACCTTCCATATTTAAGTGCTTCACGTGCGTGATGTTCCAATATGCGACGTGCAACATGTGCCACCAAACACTTTCAAGTGCCTTATAGGATACATGTTCAAATGTCCTTTTATTTCCACATGTGCCAGAATCCATCTTAAAGCACGATACATGTGCCAATGTGCCATGTCCTCTTCAAGTGTGCCAATGTGCTGCACACCCCAATGTTCCATATGTGCAACATTTGCCACCCTCATCTTCAAGCACCCCACGTGCGAATGCATTAGATGCGCTATTGTGCCTCGTGCTGCCATCCGTATTTAAGCACCCAACATGCACCACGTGTCAACATGCCACATGTGCCACCATCCATCTTCAAGCATTCCACACATGCCAATGTCACACATGTCATAATTTGTCTTTAGCACACATGTCACCTTATCTTTGAGTAAAATTTTTATGGAAAATTCCCCTTCAAATTTGCAAATGAAGAGAAATATTTCAAGAAAATCTTGTTGAAAAGCAAGGTAAATGGGCTTTCATTTTTTGTTGTTTTCTAGAAATGATGTTTACACCATCTTCATCAAATTTTTTTTTCAACGAATCCAAAATAGGCCCAAAGGAAAGGAAATTTGAGATCTCCTAGCTCATTTTGGTTATCGAAACTGTCTCTGAGCCAAGAAAGATGAGTGCAGACATCCCACTTTGTGAAGGGCCTTGATTGTTGGATTTGATCAAAATGGAGGGTTCTCATCAAATGTTGACTGAGATTTAGTGAAAATGTCCTTAGTCCAGATTTGACCGAAATTGTACCCTAGACATTGTAAACTTTTTGTTCAAAGGTGATTTTTGTGGGACAGTTGTATTGGGCCCCACACATTGTTTTTGGGGCACTTCTCTTTCTGGTTGAGGAATTTCTTCTACCAAATTACATGATTTGTCTCAATTGGTGGGTATGGGTAGTTGGCAGAGAAATTCCTCCACTAGTATGTTTGCAAACTGCCTTTCTTGAGCCCCAATTTCTAAGCAAGATTTTCTGTATCAGTAACGGTGGCCGTAATGGTCACCGCCATTACTGATACAGGTATTGGCCATAACGGGGCGATATGGGAGCGTAAAGACCTTTATGGCCATTGTTAGGGTTATTTTTTTTGCCTGAAAATTTTTGAAAAAATATCTAGAAAATTCAAAATAATGTAAATATTCCAGTTATGTATTCGGTTTTTATTTTGAACACATTTATGGTAGTGTAATGGTCCACTCTTTGATGAGAGTATTGTATTGGGTTGTCTGGTAAATTTATGAATATGGTTATATATCTCTAATGTTTACAATTTACAATTAAGCATTAGAACTAGAAATCGGAAAAAAGAGCATAAATACCACTTTTTTAATTATTTGAAAAAATAGTCCTTGGAGCTTCTGTTTACTCAAATCGCTTCAATATATGATGTTAATCCTAAAAAGTATAGTAAGACTTGTCAAAATTTGCTGTAAAATGATATAGGAGAGTTTTTGAAATGAGAATAGTAGGAAAATGAGAAGAAAAATGGAATTAAATAAAAAAGAAGTGGTGGTTTTTTGACTGTTATGGGGGTAATGGTCTTATGCCTCATAACGGCCGATACAGCCTTCGTAATGGTAGATGGTCCCAAAAAACCAACTACCTATTTTACCCCGTATTGCGTTATAGTCACGACCATTTCCTATATGCATTGGCCTTTACGGGCATATCATAATGGATATGGAACACCTTGTTTCTGAGGTTCATTTTACATCATGTGGGTCCATTTTATAGTGCTCTTTGTCAACTTTCTAATGACACCAAGATCACCTTGATATGATTTGTGCACGTCCAATGGTGGCCCCATAATTGGAGTGTTGTAAAATGTTGTTAGTCAACTGGTCCACATTTCCTGTAAAGTCTAATTTTTGGTCACTAATTTCTCATGTTTTTGAGTCGTGTTTTGTGCAATCTTTGGGTGCTTTGAAGTACTTCAAACCAACTTTCTAATGCTACCAAAATCAGCCAATCTGATTTGTGTATATTTAGTGGTGATCCCCACAATCAAATGGTTCGTAATGTTTCTCCGCTGGTTTCTAAGCAAAAAATGATTATTTTGTCCCTCTTAAAATTAATTGGGTAACTGTTTTTCCCTCCAATTTTTGCTACTACTCTCAAATTAGCTTCCATACCATTTTTTTAAGAAAAAAAAATTAGAAAAGCAACGGGATAATGCTTCCATACCAATTTAACTAACCACTTCGGTGAAATTTCAATTTTTTCCTTTTTGGGATACAAAATTCAATTTATATGTTTGCCCTTTAATCGATTGATTTGATTCCCTCCAGTCATATAGTCGCCACTTCAATTGTCTATAAATTGACCCTTTCTCTTAAAGAGAAGGGTCTTGCCTTCCAGATTTTTCTGAGTCCCCGTTCTAAAAATTCAATTTTTCCAAGTTCCCGTTCTCAAAACTCTTAAACATAGAAATTGTCTACAATGCTAGCCAAATTGTACAACATTTTTACAGAAGTTCAAGAAGAAATGTCAAAGCTCAGAGGTTTTGAATGATTCCAACATGGAAATTCTGAGGATTGCGTCAACTATGGAGAGGGTTGAGAGGTTAAGGAGTATGCATCGATGTACTTGAATCAAACAACAAAATTGTTAGGGAAGTCAAATTTCAAAGGAGTCACCAACGATTCTTTTAAATAGAAAATTGTTTGAGTTGAAATGGAACCAAAGTTTAGAGAAACATATCCTAATGATTGGAATTTTTTAGAGATTCCAAGCAAGAGCCTTGATTACGGAGAAAGGAAGGTGCTTGAAGGACTTCATGCCCATCAATCTTACTTGGGGCCATATAAAATTCTAGCTAAAATATTAGCATGGTTTTATTTAGGGTATCTTCATCGCCTAAAGCGCGTTTATTGCTGGGGGCAAATCTTGGACAACGCGCTAATAGCCCATAAATGTATTGACTCGAGGCATAGGGAAGGTAAAATAAGACTTGTTTGCAAGCTCAATATTAAGAAGGCTTACGATCGCATTGATTGGGATTTCCTCAACTACACGTTGGGTGACTGGGGTACGGGCAAAAGTGGATGTTAGGTTGCGTTTGATCGGCTGGGTTTTTTTTGTTGGTTAATAGCTGTTTGGAAGGTTTCTTTAAAGCCTCAAGAGGCCTTCATTAGGGCAACCCGCGTGCTACTTGTTCATGGTGGTGGTAGAGGCTTTGAGCAAGATGTTGGACAAAGGGAGATTAGTGGCCTTAGATTGGTGAATGCCGAGTTGAGATCTCTCACCTCTAGTTCGCTGGTGATACTATTCTCTTTTTCGATGTCGATGAGATGATGATGGACAATTTGATGAAGTTTATGACATGTTTTGAGGTCATTTTGTGATTGAAATTCAACATCCTTAAGAATGAGTTATTGGGGGGTCCATATGCCCAAGGAGGTGGTGGCTATATACGTTGAGGTGTTTAGATGCCACACAGGCTCATTTCCTTCTACATATCTTGGTCTTCCTCTTCGTGTTGGCAAGTGGATAAATCATTTGTGGGATAAGGTTGTTGAAAGGATGGAAAGGAAGTTCTTGAGATGGAAGAGTTGTCACTTTTCTTAGGAGGTTGGTTAACTCTCATCAAAGTTGCATGTCTTTTCAAATGGCCGAAGTCTATTTTTGGGGGAGGGAGAAATTGAGATGGGACTTTCTATGTTAAGTTTCTGAGGCAAATTGTAAGTTTCATCTATGTAGTTGGGATAAGGTGTGCCAACCTTTCAAGGGAGGGGGAGCAGGAGTCAAGAAACTAGAGCATATGAATCTTGCGTTGCTTGGCAAATGGTTGTGGAGGTTTGGATCTGAAGGCGGCGGGCTATGGGGAGTAGTAATTGCTTCGAAATATGGGGTTGAGGGGAGCTAGTTGGACTAAAGAGTTCTCTTTATGGGCAAGGTATTTTGCAACAGTAATGGAGGCCATAATGGCTGCCATTTTTACCTTTACAATACGCGCCATAATGGCCATTATGGCCCCCGTAATGGCAGTTACAGTGTTTTTTTTTTTTTTTTTTTTTTTTAATTATTATTATTTTTTAAAATTATTGAAAAAAAAATGAAAAACTTGTATTGGCCTCATGATGGACTGTTATGAGCCATTTTTTCTGTAACGGCTATTACGACCCTGTAACGTGTAACGGTTTCCAAATATCGACGATATTGAATGGTTTCCAATGTTTTAAATATTGATGATATCGATCGATATATCCCATGATATATCTTGTATCCCACCTGTGCGATACAAAACACACAGGTAGTGCCGATATATGCCACATGTTCGATCTGGTGAAAATTTTCAATTTCCAATCATCTCTTTTTTTTTGTTGAAATTATGTTAAATCAGTGTTAAATGGTTTTAAATACATTGGTTCTTCATGTTTTGCAAGAAAAATCATGGAGTTGGAGCTTTGATTTTGATATCCATTGGTTCTTCACGTTCTCAATGTTTTTTTTTTTTTCAAAATTTTCCTTCAGCTAGCTATCAATTGAGTCTAATTTCACAGTATTTAAAGTATTTGATGAAATGATTATCACATACACTAATTTAGAAATTTGAGTGTAGGCGGTCCGATTTGGGAAAATTTCAAAAATTTCCCAATTTTTCCCAAATTGCTTGCAATGTTGTACTCCAAGCATGAAATCAAGCATGTATGAGGGATGATCTACTGATTTGTTAAGTCCTGTCAATTTTCTAAAAATAAAAATCGTTTTAATTAAAAAGTAATAAAAAAAAAAAATTCAAAATTTTCCTTCAACCAGTTGTCAATTATGACTAATTTCGAAGTATTTAGGAGTGTTTGATGAAATGATCATCACGTAAACTCTAAATGTTATGCATTCAATTTGAATATAGTTGCAATAGTTCAGTCATGAGTCAACTAGCGCATAGCTTAGGACCCTATACAAAGAAAACCCATTATGTACACTTCTTTTTTAAGATGTTATAAGTTAAAAGTGTGTATTAAGGTCTTTTTTTAACAATCCCTAAAGTTTCATTGAAAAATTCAACCATTTCCCCAATGTTTTCCCATGTTTCCCAAAAAGTGCGATAAATTACCCAATACAAACGATATATCTTGTGTGATAACCGATACGTATCCATATCCCAAGGATGTGATACATAAGCGATACCGATATTTTGAACACCAACGGTTTCTACCATTACCTTTACGTAACAGCCTTTACTGTCTCGTAACAGCCATCACAACATGATGTTTATAGGGCCTCTGCAGTGTGGAAAGGGATTGCTAGTTTGGCTTGCAAGTTTGAGGATGACATCGAATTCTGTCTAGCAGATGGTAGTCGGATCCAGTTTTGGGAAGATAGTTGGACCGGTGAAAGGGTGGTTTGTGTGGAGTTCCTGACGTTAGCCAGATTATGTTCAGAAAAAAAATATTCTCGTTGCTCGATGTTTTGCATGATCCAGCGTAAATGTTGTTTGTTCTCCCTTGTGTTGAAGAAACTTGTCAGATGAAGAAGCCAAGTACAGTTTGCTATTGACACATCTTCTCCATCTCTAGGAGGTTGCGATACTTTGGTGTGTCAGCATCGGGAAGGTTCTTGTCCGGTTCTTCTACTGGCTTATTATCAGATATCCCTTTGGGAATCAGGGTGCTCACACTTCTCTCCTATGGCACTATCGGGCCCCTCCTAAGGTGGTGGCTTTCAATTGGTTGGTGGGCAGAAAGAAGGTGCTCACTATTGATAACCTTTAAAAGAGGAGAATGGTGATCCCAAACATTTGTGTTGTGCATGCTTGATGCGGAATTCAATTTACCATTGCGATACTTTGGTGTGTCAGCGTCGGGAAGGTTCTCAGTCCGGTTCTTCTACTGGCTTATTATCAGATATCCCTTTCGGAATCAGGGTGCTTACGCTTCTCACCTATGGCACTATTGGGCCCCTCCTAGGGTGGTGGCTTTCAATTGGTTGGTGGGCAGAAAGAAGGTGCTCACTATTGATAACCTTTAAAAGAGGAGAATGGTGATTCCAAACATTTGTGTTGTGCATGCTTGATGCGGAATTTGATTTACCATCTCTTCATCCATTGCCCATTCACTAGAGGGTGTGGGTGTTCTTTCTCAAAGCCTTCCAAATGTCATGGGTTTTGTCAGGTTCAGTTGAGTCTTCTCCTAGCATGGGATGGGGGAGGGGTGAGGTGTGAGGGGAAAAATGGAGGGCGTTTCGGAGGCTTGCCCTTTTGGCTGGTTTTTGGGCACTGTGGGGTAGAGGAATAGTTGGTGTTTTCGAAATAGGAGTGGGACAGAGTTGGATGCCTTTTGTAGGGCCAAGTTTAATATTTTGGGCTGCTTATCATGTTTTGACTTTTGAGGCCCTTCTAGTGTCTCCTTTGTCCTTTCTGGCTTAGCTGTTGCAGTTGTATTCTTTTGACTTTGAGTTTCTCTTTGGCTTTATAATAAAATTCATCATTTTTCAAAAAAGTTTGGATCAAATTTCAGCACATTGTTGCAGGATTTTGAGGGAGCGAGGATGATAATTTGCAGAAAATGGCACATAAACAGAGTGAATCAGGAAAGATATGGAAGTCTGTCCATTACAAACTGGGGACCAGTACGGCTCTGTCCCCGGTCAACTCCATGCAACATTGTAGTCAAGGGCACTGGGTTGTCACTGAGGCTACAACTGCCTGGGTACATAGAGCTTAGTCAGTTGCCCAAAGGTCCTATATAATTGTGCAGGCATTGCCTGACATCAGAAAACTGCTCATGAACCTACACCTAGCTTAACCATGTCATTGCTCGAGGTTTAATAAGCGATTTTTATGCATCAACTATCAACGAGAATTGGAAAGATAAGACCGAAAATGCTGCCTTTGCCATGTAAGTTCTACAATTGTTTATCTGTTCTTTTTTTTTTTTTCACTGATGCAGGTATCACTCACATAGCAACGACTACCTGGAAATTTGTCGTAGCTATAAGTCAATATATGAGATCCCATCTGTGAAAGATGATCCTTCACAGTGGATTCCGGTAATTGCAGCTATCCTCTTTCTTTTTTTTTTATTCTTCTTTTTTCTTTCTTTTTTTCCCCCTCCCTCAGGCTTTTGAAATTCTCATATAAGATTCTTAACTTGTAGCTCCTAAGGAAAATTTGCTGGTATTTAGTGCTGTCGCCATATGATCCGATGCAATCAAGCCTTCTAAACTCTACACTGGAAGATAAAAATCTTTCCGAAATTCCAAATTTCCGGTATGATTTTAATGGACTTATTTACTGCCTCTTCTTAAATGCATTCCTGCTTTTATGTCATGAAATTATCCAGATGTCATCCATCAAATATCTTCTGATGCATGCCTGTCCGTCCTGTTGTTGGATGGATGCACCACCTCAGCGTGCTATTAAAGAAGCTGATTACAATGGAGGTGATCCAGTGGACGGCTCTTTGGGAGACATATAAGGATGAGTTTGAGAATGAGAAGAATATGCTTGGAGGTTCTTTATGTGACAAGGCGGCGGAAGATCTTCGACAAAGAATAATTGAACATGTAAATCAGCTTATCTGATCCATCCCCCCCCCCCCCAACACACACACACACACACTCTTTTCCTTCTTCTGGAAGCCTTTCCTCTATTCATGTCTGGTTTCTATTTTTCAGAACATCCTGGTTGTGTCAAAATATTATTCAAGGATTACATTGAAAAGGCTTGCAGAGCTGTTGTGCCTCAGCTTACAGGTCTGTTACCTTCACTTTGTTGGAAATGATCTTTTATGTGTATATTTCTTTCCATTGTGTTAATTATTCATATATCCTCACAATGTAGCCATCCACATATGCATGTGTACGTGCACATTACTTCAGCTATGCTATGATAATATAATCTTTGTCAGAGAGAGAGTAATGCTATGATAATATATACTCCACCGACGCAGCTGTAAACTTCAAATCGGTTTTCTGTCAACCTGTGAGAGCTCCAATTTCTGTAACTGGGAATTTGTGAGGGATATGATTGTTAGGAATATGGGAAATTGTCAGTTTTCTGGGTTTTGGAGATGTGCTGCGTGCTTAACAAAATTCAAAGTGGGTTTCCCGTAGGATTGTCCATTGAATTCCATTATTTGTATGTAATAAGATCTTTCAGGAATGCAAGGAAGTGGCTTGAGCCGATGTCTATCTGCTTTTTATCTCAGGAAGCAGAGAAACACCTCTCAGAGATGGTTGTCTCGAAGTCTCTGGTAGCGAAGATCGACAGGCCAATGGGGATAGTATGCTTTCAGGTAGCCAAGGACAGCAATGACGTCCTCAACTCTTGGGCGATGAACTTGGAGAAGCTACTCGACCTTGTTGAGAAGAGCTGCCATCAGATACACAAGGAAACCATGGTTCATAAGGCTGCCCTCAAAGTCTAGTTGCCAATTTCAAAATCCGAAGGTAACTGGAAAAAAAGAGGAAGCCACTTTCACTAGACCTTGGGATCAAGATAATGAAGATTTGGTTCTTTGTTTTGCGGGTGGATTCTAGTGCGCACGTTTTTTCCTATTTGTTTTGGTTGGGATGTGTCATTTTATTTTTTTTTAATATTTCTTTGTTTCCTTTTCTTTTCTTAAAATTTAAATCATCAATGTCCGAGGATGCAAAAACCTTATGGATCAGCAAGAAGGGACGTTGATTCTTAAATGGCTCTTCCTAGTCAGACAGATGCAGATGAACCTACCAATGTTGTATACAAACACACAGGTTTTGCCACTGTATTGGTGAAATTGGAATTCGATGTACTTGAGATCGAGAGTCATCTTTCAGGTTTATTTAGTTGCTGTTATGATATTCTCGGCCTATTTTTTTCTCCAAAATCAAAAGAGATGTTATATCTCACGAGGTATTATACAATGCTCTGGTGGGAAGTTTGTATTGTGTTATTGTATCTCAGTTTGTGTTGGGGCTATGATTCATCATTAGGGCAATTGATGACTTGATATTATTGGCCCATTTGATGGCTCATGAACCAAAGCTACTGATTTGTGCCATCAATCAAGCAGTTTACTAAAGTGATTTCCAAAGGAGATAAAAAGAAAGAAAGAAAGAAAAGGAGCATCGGATTTTTGGTAGCTACGAGTTCTTTCGATCGGTAGGTTCGATAATTGATTGCATTAGAAAAAAAAAAGAAGAAGAAGAAAAGTTCAATAATTGATATAAACTGGCATCATCCAGTGCAAACCTTTGATTGTGTCTCTCAGCAATCGCTTTGGTTGGGTGATCCTGACTATGCGATTGGGTGAGCAATTGATGGTTAAAAATAAAGGGATGACCCTTGTCAATTATACAAATAATATTTCGCCTTTCAGATAGGACCAACTATTGGGGCGGGCGCCAAGGACTGCTAGGGCATGTTTGGTGGTAACGAGTTTGGAAATGCTTATTTAGGACACTGATTCCATCCTGCCTCCATGGTGTATGTGCTTCATTCGTGCTGTTCGTTCATTTGGCCAAATCATTTTAGCGCAAGTCTCCAAAAATGAGGCAGGTCCAAGGCTCGAGCAGACCACACACTGGGTATTATGTAGAAATTTTGATTAAGCTGATATTTGTGTTTTCCTTTCATCCACGTTCATGTGACCTTATGAACGGTTTGGATGAAACACTCTTATCCTGGATAATTTATCCAGTTCTATTGGGTCTACTGTGATGTGTGTCTTATCCCTTTTTCTATATCAATTTAGGGTACAAGCCTGGAATGGGGGCAGATCCAAAGCTCAAGTGGACCATGCCATAGGAAGCAGCAGTGATGATGACACCCACCCTTGAAACTTTCCTAGAGGTCACTGTAATGTTTATTTGCCATCTAACCTGTTTATATGGTCATATAGACCTAAATGAAGTGAAAACATAAATATAAGCTTCATCCAAGGCTAAATTTCTGCAGCTCCCAAAAAGTTTTTAATGGTGCGCGATCAATCCTCAATTATTAAAACTTAGCTCATTACTACTATAGCATCACCTCATCCTCGTGATGCCTGCCGAATCACATGTTAATGTGCTACCAGTTCACTGTTCATATTTAGGCACCCTAAATGGACCATACCCTCAGCTATAGATGTCATTCATGTGCCAACCTGTACATGTGCCATGCCATGTCGGCCGTATATGCTCAATCTCTCCATATTCAACACTGTAAATCTTACAGTGCTGAACATGGAGTGGTTGACCACAAGAAAATGGTACCCATCTATGATTTAACTTAAAAAGAGTGGTTGGTATGCAAAGATGGTGGATTGCTGTGATTTTTGACGGTCCAGATGGGTGATGTGGATACTAAACTGTCCAAATGCAATTAGGTGCATAGAAAGGCTTTGATACACTTGGCCACACTAGATTATTTCTCCTGACAAATACCAACGAAATACTTAGCCTAGGATAGCATCATAGACCGAGCAATATGACTACGTTACTACTTGAAACAGGACCCTTACTAATCACCTTTTCTCTACCTACTTGCTAGATAGCCAAAACATGGACAGTGCTAATTGATCGTTTTGGAAAAGGACCGTCCATCACACGAGTCACACCTTTGGTTCCCTTATCTCCTCACAATCACTTTGATCCAACGATCCTAAGCATTTGATCAATGGTCAGAAAAAGACTTGTCCAAATTAGTTATATTTGTTTGTTTGGACTATTTCATCATGTGGGTCCTGTCTTTAATTGTTCATAACACTTTAATAATCACTTTTGATGTGACCATTCTAGCCATTCGATCATGATCACTTGATCAATGGTTCAGAAAATGGACTGTCCAAATATATGTTTGTTTTGGACCATTCCATCATCATGCCCAGGCTTTGATTTCTCAGGACACTTTATAATCACTTTGTTGTGGCCATTCTAACCATTCGATCAGTGGCTAGAAAATGTGGATGTTGCCTACCGATCGTGCTGGAAAACAAGGCTTTGTGATCTTCGAGGGAGGATTTGCCTATTGTGCTTGGGTCTCCGTGCTTATATCTGGACCCATGTCTCAGTGATCCAATGTGACCTTATGATTTGTGTTTTATCCACACCATCCCTGATTCCGCACTATCCATCCATTTTGAAAAATTATTTTGGCAGATGAGCCTAAAAATGAGGCAGATCAAATGCTCAAGTGGAGCATACATACAACAGGAAACAATGGGGATTAAATGCCTTCAGTTGAAAATGTCTTTGGGCCACATAAGTTTTCGATCAAGTTGATATTTATGTTTTTTTTTTTTTTTCCCATTCAGGTATGTATGACCTCATGAGCATGTTGGATGGCAAACAAACATTACAATGGGCTTTAGGAAGGGTTAAACAGTGCGAGTCACTTTCACCTGGTTCCCTTGGTGTGGTCTGCCTGTCCTTTCGATCTACCTCCTTGGATTCATGCATTAAAATGACCTTTCAAAATAAATTGAAAGGCATGGATAAAACATATACATCAAGATGGCCCCCACAGAGTCCCTGGCATGACCATATCTAACTAGGTCGTGGTGGGATTAGTACCCAATCGCATCCCTCGTGTTGATGTGTTAGGTGCCATGGGGCAAGCCATCCATTCAGATTTCCAGTTTAGCATGAACCCAAAAAAGTAAGGTGTTAATGGGCTCGGCTTGAACCTGAAAATTCAAAATTTTGAATAGGGCCAGCTTGACTGCCAGACCTAAAACAGTTCAAAATCTGAACTGTGTTGTTGACAAATGTCTTTAATCTGTACGGTCTGTTGATGACACGTTCGATGTCATCGAACAAGCTTCGATGTCATCGAATATTTTCCAAATTTCCTTTGTTAGTTGCTGGATATATTAGTGTTATTTTTCGATGACATTAAGGAGTGGTTGATGCCATCGAAGTTGGGTTGAGCAATCGAAGATCTTAAAAAAATTCGTATTTTGTTGTTGGACGATTTTAAAAGTTGTTCGATATCATCGAAGGGCGTTTGATGACATTGAACGGTTTCATGCAGAATTTTGCAGATCCACCAGATTTGTGAAATTTGTTTCCGATTTCATTTGGGATTCTTTCCAAAGCTATATATATGGGTGTAAACGGGATTGGGATGTATTCCAAGGATTTCTAAATCATTCTACGGTTTCAAAGGAGTGTAGTAGGGGTAAGATTCAATGTTGTTCGAATCAAGTAAACTCTTTCTCGTTATAATTTCTACTTTTATAGTGATCACTTTGTACTGAGGTTTTTTCTCCGAAAGGATTTTTCCGCATTAAATCATTATATTTGCTTGGTGTTATTGGATCAATATCATAGATTCATCTTTGTGTGCTTCTGCAATCCCCTAATAGGTTGAGACCTAATCAGCTCCACCACATTGACACCCCTTAAAAAAGCACAAAGCACGTTAGAGATCATGACCTAAGTAGACAGCATACACACCAATTGTTGAAACGTTTTTGGGCCAACAAAATGTTTATTTGTTATCCAGCCTGTTGATAATGTCACTTAGGGATGAATGAAAAATACAAATACAAGCTTGATTTAAAACTTTTGTATCCCCCAAGAAGTTTTAACGATGAGTATTAGCATGGTCCGCTTGAGCCTCATTTTTTAGTTCATAAAACATTTTTTAGGTTCATGCCCTAAAATGAGGGGGCAAAAGGAACGAACACTATGGATATAAAACATATACGTCCCACAACCTTCCCACACATCAACACACCACCTCTAGCAACCCCACCTGATCCGGAAGCGGATTGCGAGTTCCACCACGAATTATATATTTTATCTACTGTTTCCATCCATTTTACCATAATTTTGGTGCTGGAACCCAAAAATGAAGCATATTCAAAGCTCAAATGGACCACACCACGTAAATAATATGAATTCAACGTGGAAATTTTTGTAAGGGCTATAGAAGTTTCGGATCAAGCTTATACTTGTGTTTTCACTTCATCTTTGTTATTGTGATCTTATGGATACGTTGGATGGCAAATAAATATTATTATGGGGCCTAACAAGGTTTCTATGGTGGAACTCATTATTTTCATTGTTTGTTGTGTATGGTCCAATTTTGGATATACTTCATTTTTTAACTCAACCTCTTAAATGAGTTGTAAAAATAGATGGGTGGCGTGAAACATACATTCGGGCTAGCAGAATTTACTTAGTACGGTATGTTCTACCGGGCGATTAGCTGGTGTACCACACTCCACCGAGACTTGTGTGTTGACGTCACCAAGTTCTGTTGGTCTCATCATGAAGTGTAAGTTATACCAAACCACTAGTCCACTTGGCTCGTAACGCTTGAGCTAAAAAATAACACTGATCCAAAGCTCAGTTGGCTCACACTGTAAAAAGCCTTGATTGAGACCATTTTGGGGATAACAGAAATTTTGGATCAACATGATATTTGTTTTTCCTTTTCATCCCGTCCGTGTGACCTTATGAGCAGATTGGATTGAGAATAAATATTATGGTGAGTCCTATGGTGAGAATTATTGTCTCCACTGTTATTTGTGGTGCTGTCCACTTGGGCTTTGGATATATAACTCAGTTTTTGGATTAAAATTTAAAATAATCTCGTTAAATGTATTAACGGTGTAGATATAATAAATACATCATTGTGAGGCCCATTTAACTTTGATATCCTTTGAACCGTTACCGGAGCTCATCTTCGAGGACGCGGATTGGATACTGACAGATCGAGTAGCCAGACTTGCTACTCAAGTGACGTTGTGAAGTTCTGTGGGCCCCACCATGATGTATGTTTTGTATCCATGCGATCCATACATTTGGAGAGATCATTTGAGTGTATGGTCCAAATAATGAGGTAGATCCAAAAGGCTGGGGTTGACCCATCACAAGAAACAGTGGGGAGTGTGACTCCCACCGTTGAAACCTTCCCAAGGTCCACCATGATGTTTATTTGAGAGATGTGTTGACGTAGACATGAAAGAAGAGAAAACACATATTAGCTTGACTCATTCTTTATATCATCGCCTGATATGATCTCTCCAATGTGGATATCATGGTGGAGTTCACAGAATTTGGTGACGTCACGTCAGTAGCTAGGGTGGCTAGTCAATCTGTGAGTGGCTAATCCGCTTCCCATATTCGAGCGACACGTACCCACACGAGCTAGGTTGGTGGTGTGTGGTACACCAGCCAATCCGCTTGTCGGCCAGCTTAACAGACAGGGTACCCAGATCCAGCTGGTAGTGCCAGGAAGTGGATTGTGTGCGGCAGGGCTTCATCTAAAGACGGTGTGGCCCTCATAATGGGGAATAACTTGATATATGTATTCTAAATCCACGCTGTCTATCTATCTTGGCTGATAATTTTAATACATAATCCCTAAAATGAGGTAGGTAGAATTCATAGGTAGACTATATCATAGGAAACAGTCATGATTGGACGCTCTACCATTAAATTTAGGCCCAGGGCTAAATATTTAAAAGCATGCTTGATTTAGGTAGGACACATCAAGGGAAATAGTTTGGAGGGTGTGAGTTACCCTATAGAATGCTTCCAATCATGTGGTCCACTTTAATCATGGATGAGCTGATTGTTTGGCCTTCCGCCCAGAATAGGGTGACTCAACTTATGGGCAAGGTGGATTTAGCATAAACAACACGGTGGGGCCCACCCAAGCTAGGGGAAATTTAATCGGAAGGTACTCCAATGAAATATTGAAAACTGTACCAGGATGTAAATTTCTGCTAAATTCTTTCTCAGTCAAGTTTTTACCGCTCACGCAACTTTTCAAAAAAACAAAAGTTTTACCGCCTATGCTTTCACTTGGCGCCAAAAAACCCCGCCCATTGTACACCTCAGCCACCCAACTTACGTAGTAATATAAAAAGCCCCCAGTCTCTTTCTCTCTCTCTGTCTCTCCCTTTTCTATTGAAGAAGAAGGCAAGGGAAAAAGGTAAGGATGGTAGTTGCATTGAAACCAGGCAAGTTCTATGGGAGCAGCCTGCCCAGGCCTCGCTTCTTCACTGACGTTAAACTCAATGGAGAGAGGGTCGATCCCCCGTTGCCCGTCCTCCATCCCTTCCTTTCTTGGGCTAATGAGGCTCACTGGTCCATGGGTGGCCTCAACTTCCAGCGCCCTCGTCTCCTTGGTAAGATTGAGGGTCGCATCCAAAAGCTCCGCCACTATACCACTGATTTTCTACCTCAAAACAAGAAGGTAATCAACTCAACAGCAACCACGCCTACCTCCTCCTCCTCCTCTGTCCTTGAGCAAGTGCCTGATGGAGGCACCCTTCCCCGTAAGAGAGCTAGAAAGCTTAGTGATGAGTTTGATAAGGTTGCTTCTTCCCCCCAAGCGGAAGATGCTCGAAAGCGTAGGGTATCTGTTGCAAATGCCAAAATCTCATCTTCAAAGAAAGCTTCAACTTCTTTGGGCGAACGCATGAACACCATAGCTACTCGTGTTCGGGGTCGCAAGTCTACCAACGAGGGGCACGTGTTGAAGGCTGACATAAGAACCGGTGGAAGAGAGAAGGGATCCCCCAAGAACAAGTCACCCAGCAAAAGAACCTAAATCAAACACTACACGATAGTCGATGATAGTGTACTCTGTTTTCTTTGTTTTTATCTGTCTGTTACCATCACCGAATGACTGCTTTTCTTTCCTACTTACTTTTCAGTATAATGGACAATCAAAGAAATCTTGGTCTTTTTTTCTTCCGTTCTCTGTTTTTTTTTTTTTTTTTTTCAGACAGAAAAATGAATGATGTAATTTTGAGCAACAGGGGTCATTTGGATGTCTGTAAATGATTTATAGGTAAAGGTTGTTTGATAGCTTGTAAATTGTTCAAGTCCTGTAAACAGAGCAAATCTTTTCATTTATAGCTTTTAGGCTGTAAATCAAATGGGACTAAAAGCTGTAAATAATTTACAGCCTATAAATGATTTACAGGCATTTTTCAACATCCAAACAACCCCTTGCTATAAGACAGAAGATTTGGCATTCTAAGTATTGCTGCCCATATCCATTTCCATGCACCATTGAGTGATAAGATTATCTTATTCAAGAATTGCGCTGATTAGTTCGTCAAAAGGAAAGGAAAGAAGAGAAAAGAAGCTCAAATTGTCATGAGAAAAATGAAGATAAAGGTCATGTAATATAATGGTAATTTGGAGCCCAATATTTCAAGAGTATTACTTAAGGCAACTGCTATTTGATCATTTCCACTTCTTTGAACTAATGATTGCAATTCAGTTATGTTTGGGCCTTTCTAATCCATAAATAAATCAAATTAAATGATGGAACTTTGTAAACCCTACTGAAGAAAGTTTCATATTGAGAAACCATGAAGAAACAATCTCAAATCATTAGTAATTCAGTACACCACCACCACCCCACCACCCCCCCCCCCCCCCCCCCCCCCCCCAACTACTAATGCTGTTTCGGTTTGAGTTAATCATATGATCCCATCTCATTATGAGAAAGTAGAAGAATGATGCATTTTAGGGCCTGTTTGTTTTTGTGCGGTACATTTGAAATGAAAAATAAAATTGCAGAGTCCTATTTCAATGTTGTTTGCAAAGCATAAAAATGACTAAGGGGGTGATTATATGTCTATAAAATCTGTAAGCTGTATATGAATTACAGGAGATTGGATTAATAGGGTCTGCTTGGAATTGGATGCCTGAAATTGCCTTTAGGGCCTGTTTGGGAGCGTTGATATGGAACCCCTTGGATCCTCCCCATTTGTTTGGCACCCTGAAGTGTGAATCAATTTTAATTCAAAAATACCTATGCATAGTATATTTATAGGGGTTTGAATTTAATATCCTTAATTAGTTAGATATATACACCTACAACTATTACTAAATCAACTTTAATATCCCTAATTAGTTAGATATATACACTACGACTATTGAAATGATTTTAGGTGTAATCTAAGCTCTCACCGTGGATTGCAAACCCCCTCCAATCCAAGGTGCCAAACGACCCCTTAAGGGCTTACAGGCTTTAAAAAAATCACAGCTTTTAGCTGTAAATTGAAACTTAAAACCATGTTTACATTTACATGCAATTGAAATTCAAGCAAACAACTATTTATTTCACATTCCTGCCCTTATCCACCATCTCCCCTTCCAATTCGCTCTCCCTCTCTCTCTACCTATCTTGATGGGCTGTTTTGCTTTTGAAAAGACTCATGATCAAATTATTCATAGTTTTGTTTTTGTCCACTTATATACCATCAATCTTTTGCTGGTTATGCATTTATGGATGCCTAACTCATGCTCTCTTCTTTTTTAAAATTGAAATTCAAGCAAACAACTATTTATTTCACATTCCCGCCCTTATCCACCATCTCCCCTTCCAATTAGCTCTCTCTCTCTCTCTCTACCTATCTTGATGGGCTGTTTTGCTTTTGAAAAGACTCGTGATCAAATTATTCATATTTTTGTTTTTGTCCGCTTATATACCATCAATCTTTTGCTGGTTATCATTTATGGATGCCTAACTCATGCTCTCTTCTTTTTTAAAATTGAAATTCAAGCAAACAACTATTTATTTCACATTCCTGCCCTTATCCACCATCTCCCCTTCCAATTAGCTATCTCTCTCTCTACCTATCTTGTTGGGCTGTTTTGCTTTTGAAAAGACTCGTAATCAAATTATTCATATTTTTGTTTTTGTCCACTTATATACCATCAATCTTTTGCTGGTTATGCATTTATGGATGCCTAACTCATGCTCTCTTCTTTTTAAAAATTTCATGGAATCACCTTTTCAAGCCAGTCATCTATATCTCCAGATCATTAGAAATGGGCCCCTCTTTTGTTTCATCTTGCATTAGTCATTCTAATCTACACCTTTCTATGTTGCCTTTAATGTGTTATGCATTTTGTATAGATGTGGATTGTTCAGTTGTCAAGTATTTTTTCAGTTATAGATTTGCTCAGTCATCTTAAAATGTTAAGCCGCAAATAAAATTATATTTAGCAATGCTATTGCACTTTGTTTTATTTTATAGTGACATTGGAACTTACAAACGAGACACAGACTGCTCATTTGGCTGGACTTATTTTGGCCATTTATATGAAATATGCATCAAACCACTACCTCCGTGTAAGTGTTCTACCAGTCCAATATTAATTGCAGGTTCTGATCATGTATATGAAATATGCATCAAACCACTACCTCCGTGTAAGTGTTCTACCAGTCCAATATTAATTGCAGGTTCTGATCATGTATGTGAAATATGCATCAAACCACTACCTCCGTGTAAGTGTTCTACCAGTCCAATATTAATTGCAGGTTCTGAACATGTATATGAAATATGCATCAAACCACTATCTCCGTGTAAGTGTTCTACCAGTCCAATATTAATTGCAGGTTCTGATCATGTATAAGACACACCATAGCACTTCTAATGCAAGCGTTCTACCAGTCCAACAAATACAGTTTTTTTTTTTTTTTAGAAATGTTTTTTAGAGTTTTGTATTTGAATTATTGAAAACTTATTGTTAACTATATTTTTCTTACTGTGGTTTGTGGTTAATTGTCTATATTTAGTAATTTCTCCTAATAAAAGCACATTTGAATTAGAAAACCCACTTCCCCTAATAGAAAGGCATTTGAATTAGTGAAATCACTTCTATGGTCCATCTAATGCTTGATTTAGTGCAAGGATCAACCTCAGATTTTATTGATATAGGATTAACTCAATGATCTTTTAAATGATGCCCTTATATATCACTTGAAGATTTTATAGGATTTACCTTTCCAAGCTTTATCAGCCATGAATACCTAATTACAGGCTGTAAACGAATTTACAAGTTATCCAAACACAAACAACTGTTTACTTGCACACAAATTACGGTTTAAAGCTAAATAAGATAGGTTGTAAACACTTTGTGCCTGTAATCCAATTATAGTTTACAAATTCTACAGGCATCCAAACAACCCTTAAGAATTTGTTTTCCATTTCCTTGCTATTTTCCAAAAAATGGGAAATTAGTTTTCAAAAGAAAGTCAATGAACCAATTTATAACTGCTGACCGAAAATTAAGCGTCCACAAACCAAAGATAAATTTTCATATGAAGATTTCTTGTGGATTTAGTGTTTGTTTACCATATCCATGGAATAGTTTCAATGAAAACAAACACTCTTAATTCTAATCAGATGGAAATGGGAAGAGATTGCCCAAGGTTTCTCCCAAATTTGGATGCTTCTTTCATGGGGCTGGCCTACTACCAAGCTTAAGCTGACATTTTTTCCCAAGGGCTGGGTTTGGGGTAAAAAATTCAAGCCCATTTGTCAATCAGGTCAGGCTCGAGCTTATATAAAGGCCTGTCAGCTTGGCTTGCAACTAGCCTGACCTGGCCCATTTAAGACTTTTAAGGCCATTTTTTGTTTCACCCTGTTTAATGGCTAACTTCGTCAGGAAACTTTATTGAAAGCAATTAACACTATGCACAGAGAGAGAGAGAGAGAGAGAGAGAGAGAATCTCGTCAGGAAACTTTATTGAAAGCAATTGAGATCTTTGATGTCCTACCAATGAGCAGACCTAGGTCCAAGTCAAGAGTCTTTAACATGTGATAAGTCTGTATGTACATGAAGATTTCTATTGATTGAAAAGCCATTTGCTTAATCCAATCAATCCCTGGATTGATAAAGTCACTGGAAATGATATCCATTTATTTCTTAAAAGTTGCAATCTGCTTCATTTTCAGTGAGTCCTGCTGGAAGGATGTCATTTCAACCTGTAAATTTTTGCTCTGACAGGGTCCAGTTGGAAATTTGGCTTCTTTACCACATACAGTTTCAGCAGCTAGGGCACTCACAACATTTCTTTGGGTTGGAGTACAACATGCTGCAAATAAATAACGACAAAATGTTCAAAAGCCCTGCAGTTGAGAACACTCGGAAAAGTAACTAGTGCAGTCGGAGGATCTCTTTAAAAATATGCTGAGTTAAGAACATATCACCTTTATCTGGGTCCTGTTATAGGTATATGTGATGTGGACAAATCCATCACTGCTCTGGATCACAGCAGGATATGAAAATTCCATGTCCAAATTATTCTCCAGTGTCATTACGTTGCACCAAGTATCACCATCATCTGCTGAAAGAGCCACTTTGAGCACTCCTCTTGAAATTGTGTTGTACGCAAGTAGGAGATGGTCATCATTGAGCTTAACTCCATCGATGCCTGGTATATACACAGTGTAAGCTAACCATTGAAACATTAAAATGACACAGCATTCATTTTCCCATGCACAAGTTAAGGTTAGGATAATCTGCCAACCTGAATTTGGGTTAGGAAGCTCTGTAGGCTCTGCATAACTCCAGCTCAACCCCCCATCGAGGGATTCCGACATACAAATTCTGCCTATAGCTTCAACTGATCGCAATAGAATGCGAAGTGTCCCGTTCGCAGTCTGGTAAGGAACAGGTTGAATCACACTCAAAGGTTCATCTTGGACGTATATCGGCCCATACTTCTTCCATGAATGTCCAGAATCTGTTGTAACCTGTACCATGCGAGTCAAAAGACATGGAAAATCAAATATCAGCTAAAATGCAACTCGCATTTATTCTTTTTCTTTTTCCCTTCTTTTTTTTTTTTCCTTTTACAATCAGAAAAATGCTAGCCACCAAAAGAATTTTGTTGTATTTAAATTACCTCCATCCATGCACCCCAAGAATTCCAGCTTTCTACAGATGACCCGCAAAGCAGGTGGCCATTATTCAGCAAGATAGGCTGAGAAACAGAGAAATGATATGCGCATCACATGGCTAATATTCATTATGACTATTTCTAATACAGCCAAAATGAATTAGTGCCATACCTTATTCTTTATTGGTCCTAATATACCAGGTGGAAGTTGTTCTCTATCTGACCAAGTTATACCACCATCAAATGACCGTTTCATACATCCACTCCACCTAAAGTTCGATGTTCCACCAGCAATTACAACCAATAAAAAGTATAGGTTAAACAGGTTAAACAATAACTACAGGCCCTGTTTGGTAGACACCTAAAATTGAGTTCATCTCATTTTACTTAAAAGTAATTATATATTAGAGATCTTGATCTCTGATGCATAATTACAGTTAACCTGAACTCATTATGCATTAGAGATGATCTCTAATACATACTATTAACTAAAATGAGATGAACTCGTTTTCAGGCATCTACCAAACAGAACCTTATTGTGCAACAAACATCTCAGAACACTAGGAACATCTATATGCACATGATATATAAGATGCCTAAAAAGCCTGTTATTTTGAAATATCCTGAACGACTACAAGGCAAGTCACTACATAGCGCAATAAGCATTATTTTTGTAATCAACTATACTCAAACCAACCAAAAAAAAAATAAAATTGACTTTCTCTCTCTCTCTCTCTCAACAAAATATATATTACCCCAAACGAACTAGGGTTTACATAAAACTTCATGTGAAATTATGAAATTGCCATATAGAATAGAGGTGTGCCCCCGGACCCTCAAGCAAGAAAGTGTTGGTTAGATGAATAGTACACCTCTAATGATCAGGCTGTATAGATCCTAACACAAATTCTCATAAGCAGTGGATGGGTAACCACGTTTTAGAAAGAGGTGGCGAACCATTTTTGTAGTCTAGCCCAAAAGAAAAACCAACATGCTCAATTCGCTACTTTTCTTAGGTATGGGTCGGGTCCGAGTCTAGGAGGGGTCCATTTTAGTATGACCTAAATTGGACACATTTAAAAATTGTCTAGATCGTGTCAGTTTGGTTGATTTTAAGAAGACCCAGATCCATTTTAAAATTAGGATTGAGCTTTTGGAACTACCCCATGGATCTAAATTTTGGATCCAGATCAACTAATTGTTGGGTTGGGTAGGTGGGTCGAATGACCAATCTAATGTACAAGGGGACCCAAAAATGGCCAAGTCCATGGAATAGCCTTTTTAAATGTTCAGGCTGTGGCACACACGTGTCACATGGAATGTCGTGTAAAAGGTCAATGGTGAGATACTCTCATAGTCATGGTATGTAGTATTCCAAAATGATGGCACATATGTAGGGACTAGAGAGTGACCTCAAAGACGGCTTTGTGGCAACGCCACATAAGTGTACCATGGCATGCCATAATGATGGGACATGATGCCATGTAGAGAGTGATTGTAGGATGCCATATTTGCATATGGAGTGCCTCTCCAAAGTCCTAGACAACCAGAATTTTGGTGGCAATGATTGAAAATCATGATTTCTGAGAAAGCCAAATTATTGCATTATTCTGTTTCTATTGTTACTATAATCATTAAGTAAATTGGTGCAAGTTGAAGGCTCTAAAAGGGCAAGGGGAAGGCCCGAAAGGACATGGGTGAAGATAGTAAGAAAAGACAATGACCTATGATCTAACTGAAGTTATGGCCCTTGACAAAGTAGAATGGCATAAAAGGATTCATGTAGCTAACCTCAATTAGTGGGGATTACAACTTAGAAAAAGATGATGACAACGACAACCATAACCTTTAGTCTTAAGAAAAGAGGTAAGAAGTTAATATTACCTTTTTTTCTTCTTTTTTTCTTTTTTTTTTACACACGCATACACCCCCACACACACACTCACGCCGTAATGGGCTTTCACCACCTATGGATACTCGAAACCTTGACCGGGTGTTGAAACTCCCGAGTCTACCACCCGAGCAAGAGTAAGGATCCAAGAAGTTAATATTACTTGCAAGCATTGCATCACCAAGCCAAATAACAGAATGAATCTTATGTGCAATGCAACTGAACAAGGAGGATGGCAATGAAGATACTAAATACGTCTGGTATTGATGTTCAAGATGCTTGATGCACATCAAAATGTTTCATTATTAATCAACTTGCTTTTTGGAAACCATAAATTGATTTCCCCATTTGGATTGACTTGATCACTCATCACACAATTGAGTTCATTAATTAATATCTAAATGACAGATGTGGATGTAAAAAAAATATTTACGAACATATTTTCCTAATCTTCTTGATTGTTTTCTTTGTAAATATTCTAAACTTTTAGAATGAATCTTAAGATATTTGATATGATTTGTGATTGGATTTGACACACATTGTGATTTACGAGCTGAATTCGATGATGGGAACACCGGTAAAAGTTGAAATTATGAGGCAATAAGCAATTAAAAGCAAACGTCTCATTTGAAATATCATCCTAAAACTAATGATGATAAGATTGATAGTGACATGCATCGAAGAATGAGTGGGGAAATTTGGATTGCATATTAAAAGCCAATTCAAGATGGCTATTTCATCACATAGAGAATATCACACAGATGAAACATGAGCTAAGAATTTATTGAAGAGTCAAGAACTCACTTTTCGACCTCTTGGCCAATTTTGTAGAAAAGGAGCAACTCATTGGAAGGAAGCTTAAATAAAACTGGATTCCACATTGGAACACCAGGTTCTTCATCAACTGCCTCGGGGTCATGCCAACAACCATCCTGCACAGGTCATTTTTATTTTTTACGCTAAAGTTTCCCTTTTATAAGGCTCTACATTGGAAACAAATGGGACAAGAAAAATTCCATTTTAACATCAACAAACTTCTATCCATTTTCATATGAAATAGTAAATTTCAATACTATAGAACGCTCAATTTGATGGATGTTTAGGTTGTAGATGCATCAAGCTAGAAAGGTTATAAAAAACATCAATGATCTAATGATTCTAGAGAACACTCAGTTAATGCTTCTAGCCATGAAGATTGTGGTTGAAATCCTTCAGTACAAGCATATGTATTTTAGGTTTCTCATGCTGATGAACAAAAGCACAAAGGATTATGCATGTTGCCCATTAAAGGTCAAACGACTAGTATCCTACAAGCCTTTTCATACACATGCACATCGTTGGGAAGCCATCATGAAACATTTCTGATTTTCTTTTGTTCTTTTCTTTGTGAGCAACACTTCTTATTTTCTGCTAAATAAGAAGTAAAGATAGCAAATTGACCTCGCCTTGTGTCTTGTCATTAAATCTGTTATCATGTCATTGAATGTTTGTACCATACCTTGTGAAATCAACAGAAAATACCCTAAACTAGCTATGTAGTTTATTGAATCGGTTGGCTGTTCATGGTATGTTACTGTGAACTTGGGAGTGAATGAGACCATGGTGAACTTAGCATGATCAAAAGGTTGGGTTCACTTCGTGACTCAATAAAGTCTGCGATGTGGCTCGCATGAGTTTAACAATCTGTTTAGTTATTTGATCATCATGATCATTATCATCTAAGCATTATACCAACTAATTGGGGTTGGTTACAAAAATCCTATTCCACCATTCCCCCCCATCACGGACCCTATCACACGTCATCAAAATCTTTTTTCACTGCATCTACCCACAACCTTTTAGGCCTTCCCCTTGCCCTTTTAGAGCCTTCAACTTAAAGCAACTTCTTAGGGTAGTTCTTGGTCTCTATTGCCCTTCATCCACATTAACATTCTCATTTCAGCTACTCCTAAGTTCCCTCAAATGCATCATTTGTAATTCAATCCTTCCTAGTCTTGCCCTTCATCCATATTAACATCCTCATTTCAGCTACGTGCTCATCTGATGAACATGTTGTTCCTTGACTATCCAACATTATTTGCCATAAATCATGGCCAGTCTTATTTTGATTGGTAAGCAACAATCATAGAGTAATTCTAGATGCACATTTCCACTTCATCCACCTAGCTCTAATTCTTTTTATGAATACTGGTTTTCCAATTACTTGGGATAAGCCTTAGAAGAAGAAGAAGAAGAAGAAGATGATGATGATGATGATGATGAATACTGATTTTATACAAGTTAAAAAAAAAAAAGGTGTCGCATTGCGAATATAGAAAGTTGAGATTTTAGAGCCTAATAATGAAATAATAATAATCAAAACTGCCATTATTAAAAGAAATTACTCGGTGGCATGTGGATTACAAACACTCGCACACACTCTATTGATAAAGTAATAGAAAATTTGATAGGGACTCTGGTTTGCATTCTCTTAACTCATACAGGTGAGATAAGTACCACATTAATTTGCAAACCTTCATATTTAATTGATTGTAAATAACAACGTGTGAACGAACGACTCTCGATTCTTACGAGTTACGACAGAGTATCGAATGATTTTACTCTCTCACCTTGTATCTCTGTAACCAAATCTTGACATCAGGTGCACCCTCTGAAGTACCTCCAAAGTAGGCAACTAGAAGATGCTCTTTTTCAACCTGCACAAAAAAGGACAACATAAACATAATAGTTATATGGATGTAATCAAGAAAAGGTTGAATAGAGAAAAGAAAAAACCTCAACGATGGTGGAAGCATGGCAGCTGTTAAAAGGAACTGAATTTTTTTGGAAGGTGAATTCCTCCTTGACAGGCCTCCAAATGCCATGTTTACACTTATGGAAATGGGCGTCCTTGCTCATCCTCCCACTGACAAAGCTCCCAAATCTACCCTTGACTGCCTCTTTACTCCACCTGTTTATTCATGTTTCTTTTTCAATCAACTAATTCTATTCTTAGTTAATTAACAGTGAATCAATCAGATTGAAAGATGGACCTAGCAAAAAAGTCAATGCTGCTAGTGCTGCTGCTGCTCAACAACCTATCGACAGCAGCAACACCCAAGAGAGAGAAGAAGATAAAAATCAATACAGATTTCCATGGATTTCCAGCAGCAAACGACATTTAAGAATGCCTGAATGAGGGGAGGAAAACTGAGGATGGGTTTTGAAAAATACCGTAAATCCAAGCATATCGTAATAAAGAGAGAGATAGAGAGAGAGAGAGGGAGAGGGTCACCAACTCTCAACCTACGGTCGTAGAACAATCGGATGGAAGACGCTAATTCACATTGTTTCGGCGTGGATAAGACGCAAGTATCATGGTGGACCCCATAAATATAATGATTTTTTTCCGCGGGTGACGCGAGAGTACTATAAATGAAGGCAGCTGTCAACATTACCTCGAAAATGCAGCCGAAAATTCAAAGGTAATAATTATTACCAATTTACCTTTGAATTACCACGATAATTGGGAAATCAAACAGCCCCTAAAACTCCATATCCGGTCCACCACGGATGGATGGTTGCATCTGTCTCTCACACTGTAGATTTGGATTCTCTGCTTCTTTTTAGGTTTGCCTCTTTCGTGTTGCTATCGCTTTCACAGGAAAAGGCAAACTCAGTCTCCGACAAAGAAAATAAGTGATACTCCACGGGAGTAATACCACCATCAGAGACTGACCACATTGATCAATGGGCGAGATCTTTCACACCTACTACACATTCATCTCTTTAAGTGCCTTATTTTAGTATTTTCTTGAGCGGATGAAAAAATAAAAAATATTTGCCAAACCAGGTCAATCAATTGGGACAAATACATTTTTTTGAGTTTTGGTCTCTGGATGTTTTGTGTCCTACAAATAGGTTAGCCACTGTAGGTCCTTCGTAGGTAGCACCTAGGTAGCACCACAGGCCAGGGGAAAAGAACTTATAGGGGGTATCCTCAATCTCTTACACCTGTGAACTGGGAGTTGAGAAGCAGGCAAGTGAGACCCCAAAGGGCCGTGACCATTATTGTTTGTCCGAGCCAAATCCCAAATCCCTACGGTCGGCCAAGGCTAAACCATTGTTATCGATGTGGTCAACAGATTACCTATCAAACACTTATCCTCAGAGGAAAGTGGATAACCTCATCATTAATAATGGAAGCATTGAAAATGCAGAGGAAGATCTGGATGGTAATGAAAGAGAACATGTTGTGGATGATAAAGCGGATGAAGCAGATTGGGTAATGTAAGATCACATTGAGGCCCTAATAGTGAGGCGGTTATTGTAAATGACAAAGAATGAGGTATATCCACAATGTCATAACATCTTTCAAACAAGGTATACGATGAATCAAAAAGTCTATGATGTGATCATAGTGAGTGGGAGAAATAAGAATATCGTCTCCAAGGTCGTGGTGGAGAAGTTACAGCTAAAAATGAAAAGACAATATTCCTCCTCATACACAATCAGCTAGATTAATAAGGCCGGTGAGATGAAAGTAACTAAACAATGCACTCTCTTTTAATTAGTAAACATTGTAAGAACCAAGTAGTATGCGACATAGTTAACATAGAGGCTTGTCACATATTACTCAGTTAGCTTTGGCAATCAAACCTATAATGTCAAAGTGGAGAGGCGTTCTCTCCTAGCCATATAGGAATTTGTAAAGGAATACAAGGAGACGGGACAAGTTTGTATTAATTGTAAAGGATGAAGAGGTAGAGCCCACGTTTATTCCTAAGAAACTGAAACCATTGTTGCAATAATTTAAGGCAATCTGGCCTGATTAACGTTTCGATAAGTTGCCTCCCATACGAGATATTCAGCACAATATCGACCTTGTCTAAAGGGCTAGCTTACACAATCTCTCTTATTATCAAATAAGTTCGAAAGAGTGTGATATTTTGCAAGGACAAATGGAGGAATTGATCTGTAAGGGTCTAGTGTGAGAAAGAATGAACTCCTGTGTCATATTGGCTTTATTGAAACCTAAGAATGATGAGATTTGGCACATGTGTATCAATAGCCATGCAATAAATAAAATAATTGTAAAATACAAATTTCATATACTATGGGTGGATGATATGCTGGACATACTAGAGGAGGCAAAACTATTTTCCAAACTGAATATGAGGAGTGGCTACCATCAGATCCGTATTTAACCTAGTGATGAGTGGAAGACAAATTTTAAGACCAATGAGACTCTGTATGAATGATTGCTCATGCCTTTCGGGCTCTCAAATGCACCTAGTACGTTTATAAGAGTGATGAACTAAGTTCTAAAACCATTCATTAGTCGATTCGTGGTGGTTTATTTTGGCAACATCTTAATATACAGTCAAGGCAAAGCATGCCATGTGAAACATCTTAAACAGGTGCTTCAAGTGCTCGTAGAGAACAAGTTGTACCTCAATCTAAAGAAGTAAAAATTTTTATATAGAGAGCCTATTGTTTTTGAGCTTTGTCGTGACATCCATATGCATTCGTGTGGATGACGAGAATGTGAAAGCCATCAAAGAATGGTCAGTTCCAATGAACATTCATGAAGTGCAAAGTTTTCACAGATTGGCAGCGTTCTATCATCGGTTCATGAGGAACTTCAGTATCATCGTGGCACTGATCACCAACTACATGAAGAAAGAACATTTTCAGTAGACTGATGAGGCCAACAGAAATTTTGCTATAATTAAGAAGAGGTTGTCCACTGCTTCGGTCTTTGTATTCCCCAGCTTTGATAAATTATTTGAAGTTGAGTGCGATGCTTCGTATATTGGCATTAGGGGTGTGTTGTCTCAAGAGGGTAGACCGGTGGCCTTCTATAATGAGCAACTCAGCAATGCTCATAAGAAATAGTTGACATATGAGCTAAAATTGTACACAGTGATTCAAGCCTTGTGGTATTAGAGACATTACTTGATTCAGCGGGAGTTTGTACTCTATACAGACCATCATGCCCTCAAGTTTATTAACAATCAGGTTAACATTAACCATGTGCATGCTATGTGAATTTTTTTTCTTACAAGAATACACATTCATGCTGAAGCATAAGACTGGGCAACAGAACAAGGTAGTTGATGTTATTAGCCGATTTGGAGCCTCATTGGTCACCATAAGCAACGAGGTAGTTAGGTTCGAGTACCCTAAGGACCTGTATGCCGAAGACGATGACTTCCAGGATGCGTAGATTAGATGCTAGGAGGGTTGGTCCAGTGACCTCCATATTAAGCATGGTTTCCTTTTCAAAGGAAGTCAATTGTGCATTCCACGGAGTTCGTTGCGAGAGCATGACCTCCAAGAGTTGCATGGAGGTAGCCCCGACGGCCACCTAGGGTGAGACAAGACAATAGCTCTCTTGAAGAAGTTTTACTATTAGCCACAATTGAAACGAGATGTGAGAAAAGTGGTGCAACAATGTCATGCGTATCAAGCATCAAAGGGGTGATCACAGAACACGGGCCTATACACTTCATTACTTGTCTATGATGGCCCTTAGGAGAATTTGTCTATGAACTCTGTGCTAGGTCTCCCACAGACCTAGCGTGGAATGGATTTAGTGTTTGTGGTGATTGACAAATTATCCAAGATAGCTCATTTCATATAGTGCAAGAAAACTCTCAGCGCTACACATGCCGCAAATTTGTTTTTCCGAGAGGTTGTTCAACTATATCGAGTTTCAAAATCTATTACCTCAAATCATGACACTAAGTTCCTCGAACACTTTTAGAGGATTTTGTGGAGGCAATTTGACAACGAGCTACAATTCAATAGTGCATATTATCTGCAAACAGATGGATAAACTGAGGTGTTGAATCATACACTCAAGAACCCTATACGATGCATGTCAAGTGATAAGTCCAAACAGTGAGATTTTGCCTTAGTTCAAAAAAAATTCTCATTCAACAATATGCAAAACAATTTCAATGGCAAGTCCATGTTTAAAGTTGTGTATGGACGAGTACCTAAGCATACTCTTGATAAGTTGTCATGTGTGAGCATTGTTGTAAAACATATGGCGGACCAAATCATAAGTGTATATATACGCTAATGCTTAGGCCAAGTTTCAAGTATCCAATGACAAGTATATATAAGGAAAGGTTGACACGCATCGGCAACTGAAGGTGTTCAATGTAGGTAATAACGTTATGGTTCACCCATACAAGGAGAGATTTTTGACTGGGATGTACAACAAGCTAAAGAATAAGAAGATCATGCCGCTGCCTATATTTCGTAAGATCAATGACAATACCTATGTCATTGATTTTCTTGACGACATAGGGATCTCACACACATTCAACATAGTGGACCTGTACGAGTATCATGAACCGGAATCGAATAATAACTCAATGATTATATATATATATATATATATATATATATATATATATATATATATATATATATATATATATATTCAAGTAAAGGGGATCTGATGTAGGACGTGGAGCAAGCACGTGCGTATCACAAATATACCAAAAGAAGTCCAAGAAGGAAATCAATAAATTTCAGCATAGTTCAATTGATCAAGGTCAATCAAGCAGACCAATCGAGTCAATCGATTGAAGAAAATTTAAATTTAGAAGAAAAGCTTGCTAGACACTTTTTTGCTCAATTCGATTAATAGACCATCAATTGGGATAAATACATTTTTTGGGTTTTGGTCTCTGGACATTTTGCGTCATTGCGTGTTTTTTAGTTTTTGTTTCCTTATTTGTTTAGGTCTATCCTAATAATGTCTTAGGGTTTGCTTAAGAGTATTTAAGTATCCAAACTCATTTATTTTAGATAGCATTTAATAAAATTTATTAAACTTTTTTTATTTCTCTTGTGAATTTGAGAATCTCTTCTTGTAGATTCAAGAGGGCCTTGTGAATTTAAGGTGTTTATCATTCGAAGAAGACAGTGATCATCATTGTCACGTCCATTATTGCATCAATTACTCTTTCAATGGGATGCGTGGATGATATAAATCGTTGCTTACATCTCACATCTCTCTCCAACAAGTCCTTTGTAAGCCCCGTATCCTAAACCGTACCGTTTCATAGACTTTCGCGGTCTTACTAGTCGAATTCCGGCAACCTTAGACCCTTAACCAATATTTGCGTGCGACCCCGATTCGTATGCCGTCAACCCGTATCGACTCAACCCAAGACCTTTACCATAGCGACCGCGTCGTCGCTGCGGTGCCGATGCCGCGACTTGCGCGCCGAGGCGATACCCTGGTCAAGAGATGTGGGCCAACGTTGCAAAACCCAAGAGAATCTCTATGAGGTGTCACATCAATCCCATCAATCCATCACATGTCAAGTACACATCACCTTTCACCCATTCCCAATCAACTACAAAAGTCAAGAATCTCTTACAAGCTCATACCTCTCTTACACCAAAAGCCCTCAAAGTCAAAAAGTTCTTACACCACCCATGCTTTTCTTACACAAATGGCCACAAAAACTAAGATTTTCTTACACCCATCACTCACCACATCCATCACCCATCTCTCTCTCCCTTTACAACTCTCTCTCTCTCTCTTTCTCATTTTCAAACTCAAAAAAATCTAAGGAGAGAAATCTCATACGTATGAGAATTCTCCAAGCCTCTCCCTCTCTTTCAAAACTTCAAGTGTGGCCCACTTTCCTACCCCATGATCTCTCATCCTAACCATCCATTCCCCATCTCCTCCATTGGAATCAAAGCTAAGGTGCTAAGGAACTCATAGGAGCAAGAAGATCGAACGGTGGGTGCTCCTCTAGATGTAAAAAATCTTATTTCTATAGCCTAGATATTTTTTTTCTTTCATGAGGGAAGTGTAGGACCCACCAATCAATGGTGGAGATCCCACACAATCCCATGGTTGTGGCCTAATGGCCTACATTATGCATGCATGATCCATGTATGAGGCCTTTCTCTATGGGCCCCATCATGGTAGTTTTATTTCATATCATATTATGTTTGGATCATCTAGACCTTATAACCATGGTGGGGATGTCATCCTCACCATGCATTTTAATTATAAACCATGCATGTGCAAGATCCATGTTGTAAATGTAAATCTAGGCATGATGTGCGGGTGTGATTGATCTTGGGAGGGCTCAATAGTAGTGGAGCCCCTTTCCATATGGCCGGATTGTCCTTCTATCTCTCTTTTTTCTCATTTTATTTCTTGATGTGTTTGACCCATTAATGTATTTCCCTTTTTATTTAACTTATATAATAAATTTTATCTAAGTACATGTTGTTGTCCAGAATTTTCTAGACAGTTTCTGGTTATTTTTGGACTAGATTTTGGGACTGTTTGGAGAACTATTCATACCTATTAAATATACTTTTCTGAAAGGTGGGGATCTCATCTTGATGTCCCCCAAATTTCAGCCCCAACTGACCTTCATTGGGGTCCAAAGGTGTGGTCCAAGTGAGGTAGAAAGTCTGAATTTTCTGCACTGTTTCAGCAACATTCCACCATGGACAGTTGAATTTTTAAAATTTATTAAAATACCTATGGGTGTTTAAAAATTATAAAATTTTTTAGGGGGGTGACTTACTTATGGTAGGACCCACCTATAAAATTTTGGGGCCAATGGATGCCTGTACACACCATGGTGATGGCGGGACTGGCCCATTATAATATGGTGTCCAGATCAGTCCGATTATCAGGACAGATTGATTTATGCAAATGAATTAAAATATTTACAGAAGTCCAAAAATTCTAAAATTTTTTAGGAGTGTGTTCCACTTATGTTAGAACCCACCTACCAAATTTTAGGGTCAATGGACCCCTGTACACACTGTGGTGAGGGCCGGACTGGCCCACCACGTTGGGACGTTCAGGTCTGTCCGATTTTTCTGGACAGTCTGTTTTGTTTAAATTAATTAAAATACTTAGAGATATTTAAAAATTATGAAATTTTGTAGGGGTGTAACCCACCTATGGAAGTATCACTCTATGAAATTTCATCCTCAAGTGACCCCGTTTGGATATCCAAAAGAATAGGCCAAGATGGTTGGACTCCCATATTTTTTCTGCTGTGCAGTCCAGCAATATGCCTTGATAAAAAATCATAATTCAAAAATATTTCTTCTGATGGTGGGCCACCTTTTTGGGTTTCCTCTCATTGTATACATGATGAGAGACCTTGGCCCTCAATTTTTAGAGTTTTAGAGGCCTTGGACCCACTCCAGTGGAGTGCCCAAATTTAGGACAGCAACATGTTATAATTATGCTGGACTTGGGCTGAAATTTTGAGGAGTGGGGCCCACCATATTATAAAGATCTTAGAGAAAATGATTTATACCTTTAGTTCCTTAAATGTTGGGCTTAATGAATGCACTTTTGAGGCCCACCACAGTTGAATTTAATTGGATCCATGAATGTAGCTAGTTGTTGAACATTTAAGGCCCATAGAGTGGACCCATTTGATGTGTTCCAAGGCCCATGGGATTAGGCCCATTTGATGTAATTTAAGGCCCATAGAGTGGACCCATTTGATGTGTTTCAAGGTCCATGGGATTGGACCCATTTGATGTATTTTAAAGCCCATGGGATTAAGCCCATTTGATATGTATAAGGCCCATGGGTCGAAAACCATTTGATGCAATCTAAGGCCCATGGGTTATGACCCATTGCAATGCACATAAGGCCCATTGGTGCAGCCCATTGATGTGGCCCATTTGATGAGTGAAAGGCCCATATGACATGGCCCATTTGATGTATTTAAGGTCCAATAGAGTGTACTTAAGGTCCATTGCAATGTGTGATCCCAACCTGGTTTACGTAATGTTATTCTCTACGGGCTACACCTTAGGAGCAATGTTGGTTTGACGTCCACATTGCGAGTATAATGTTGGTTAAATGTCCGCATTGCGACTCTCCCTAGGGCCCATTGGTAAGCCCGTACTTGTTGTATGCAAGCCGTCTAGGCCAGCTGCGTTGTAAGGATAGGGCATTACTTTATAACATGCTTAGTATAACTCCATGACGCACAGCCCATTTGTATCGGTTCATTTGATCGGCCTGCTCGTATCGGTCATTTGATTGATTTAGCCCATATGATTGATTAGGCCCATCTTGATATATTTGTGGCCTGTTGCTAAGGCCATATATGAGGCCCATTGTTGAGGCCCACCTTGATGTGTATGAGGCCTGTTGTTGAGGCCCACCTTGATGTGTATGAGGTCTGTTGTTGAGGCCCACCTTAATGTGTATGAAGCCCGTTGTTAAGGCCCACCTTGATGTGTTGAGGCATGTTGTTGAGGCCCACCTTGATGTGTATGAGGCCCGTTGTTGAGGCCCACCTTGATGTGTATGAGGCCCGTTGTTGAGGCCCACCTTGATGTGTATGAGGCCTGTTGTTGAGGCCCACCTTGATGTGTATGAGGCCTGTTGTTGAGGCCCACCTTGATGTGTATGAGGCCCGTTGTTGAGGCTCACCTTAATGTGTATGAGGCCTGTTGTTGAGGTCCACCTTGATGTATATGAGGCCTGTTGTTGAGGCCCACCTTGATGTATATGAGGCCCGTTGTTGAGGCCCACCTTGAATATATACGAGGCCCATGTTGCAAGGACCATTGTGATCTATGCAAGGCCCATGGGTCATGGCCCATTGCAATGTATGTAAGGCCCAATTGGTGCGGCCTATTCGATATATTTATGGGGTCCATATCATTAGGCTCATCCTGTCATATTGGTGACCCGTCCATTGAGGCTCACCCGTGGTATATATTTGAGGCCCATGTGTAGAGCCCACCTATTGTGCATTTAAAGCCCATGGGTTGTGGCCATAGTGATGTATATTAGGCCTATGTGATGTAGCCCATACTGATGTGTATTAGACCCAAGTATGTGACTCACCTGTGAAGTATATTTGAGGTCCATTGTGATATATCTGAGGCCCATGGGTGCGACCCATGCAGATGTATTTGAGGCCTATGGGCAAGGCCCATTGTGATATGTGTTAGGCCCATGACCAGGGCCCACCTGTTTCGTATATTTGGCCCTTGTGTGAGGTCATGTGCCCATTATATATTTGATTCTATGTGGGTCATTCCTTGGGGGCAATGTTGGTTAAAAGTTCACATTGTCGACGCCGGTTATTGATGTTTTAATTTAAACCAATCTGATTTAAATGATTTTAACTCGCAAGTATACGAATCAGATGTAAATATGGTATGTTTTACGAGATCGTTCCCACGAGGACTGGTTGTCACAATTTAAAATTTAAGACTCTTCTTAACTAATCCAACAAAGAGTTTAGGTAATGATTAAGAAAACTAAACAAAGATCAATGAACAAGTAACTGAGAGTAGTGAGTAAAATCCAATCGATAAAAAGACTAGGACTTTTGAATCCACCCCTAATTATCCTAACCCTTGTTTTGCCTGTTGGTTCACCCTAATTTAGACTGATATAAATTTAATAAACAAAGCACATCCTATGTCCTTGGTCGGGCACACAGAATGTATAATCCTTTAAAGCATATGGATCACATCTTTCCATCCATGGTCAGGCATGGAGAGATGTAAATCTTGTTTCTTCCTCTATAGGAAACCTGTTCATGGTCAGACACAAGCACCTAGTATAATATTTCAAACAACATCCATATCTAGACTTTGATCGAGCTCATAGAATGGAGAAGTACAGAAATCTCAGGAAAGTACATTAGAAAAAGAAACAAATCAATCAAATCAACATGAATTCAACAATAAACCAGAGTCAATCAAATTAGGGGCTTCATCTCAGCCCTAACTAAGAAGTTTAGCAATCCATAAAATTAATTAGGCAAAAGGAAATAAAAAGTAAAAACATTAAAAACATCTCCCTTATCTCTCTTCTTCCTTCTTCTCTCTCTCCTCCTTGGCTCTGGATCTTCCTCCACAGGTTTGAATCTCTCCTCCCCACGTCCAAAACCTCCTTATATAGCTGCTGGAGTGGTGAAAATCAGATTTGAATCGAATTTGGAAAGCTATGCATGCTCATTGAAAGCTTTTTCGCAGCCAAGTTCGGTGCCTCGAAACATGCCACTTTCCTCGCTTAAATTCCAAAGAAACACCGTCCCTTAGGACTTTCTTGGGTCCTCTACATGATAGACAGTTCAGATCTGCCATATAATCAAAGATGGTGGGCCAAAACTGCCTAGAAAAGTCAGTTTTCGCGGATGTGCGAAACCTTTCGCACCATTTCACTGTTGTGATCGGTGGGCCCCACAGAAGCATTTTCTGGAAAATCCACCTCATCCATTGGATTCAGGATGAAATTTCAGTCAAGAATGGGTAGTTTTGAACGTCCATTGACGTGACCCAGAGAAGAAATCACAAAAGGATCAGTTTTGAATGTTGCAGAGCAGCCCTTTTGTGGCCTCTGTATCTCACACGTGTACACACATGGGTGAAAAGTGACAACATAATTTTGAAGCTCTCGAGCCCGTCTACAAGATGAACGGTACGGATTGGCCAGACGAAGCATGTGTGGGGCCCACAGTCGACCGTAAAACGGACTCAAGCCGTCCGTTGGCGTGAAACGAAAATGGCAATAGCCGTTTTGGAAAGAGCCGCTGGTGCGGGCGGGTTGGAAGACATCAGCGCTTTGACCAATATGGTGTGGCTCGGATGATTTTTGTACAGTATATACACACTGCATGTACAGGACTTAGTGTGATGATTTTCAGAAATCCAATCCATCCATTCACTTCATATTCATATTTAAACCGTCCATGCCAAAGTTGAGGCTGTTCCAGATATCATGTGGGCCCAGAATCAACGGTTTATGGGCCGATCGGTCAGTTGGGGTACTTTCATAGTGATCCAAGGGCTGAAATTTAAAATGTACGGTTAATTTATGGCCTTTATCTCATGTATAAAGTTTCAAACCGATCAAATGGTGGGAACCCTGTGATCTTGTATTTTGGACCATTTTCGGACATTTTTAACGTGAACGGCTTGATTTCCTTAGGTCCCTGGCATATAAATCTGTCGATCTTGGTCCTCTGGAGTCCATCCCTTGCTCTGATGACTTCGGAGCATCAAATCCATGCTTTTAATACATTTTTTCAATCAACGCTCCTGATTTCATCCTTTAACAACAATACAATTAAAATACTCCATTAAGCATTATCATATACGTAAAATTAAGCAATAATCGAGGTCTGATATGTAATATTTAACCCTCATCAGTTATTGATACCGTTTATGAGTATGTGACATCATAACATCATGATACATGCTCATTCGCATCATCTGCATGTTTGTTATGAAATGTGATTGACCATTGCATATGTCATTGGGCAGGATGATGTGAGACTCCCTGATAGGTGGAGATTATCTCACATGAGCGCATGACATGAGTAGGATTGATGCATGATTGGATTGTATGACTCATGCATCTTGCATTGTGTTGTGATTACTGTATGCCCTAGTGACATCAGGGCCATAGCCTCCACAGGCATATCGTGGATGGCCAGATGGGACACCGAAAATCTGTTCGAGCATCGGGCCGCCATAGATGGCCCTGGGTGAAAATCTCTAAACACCCTCTTGGTTCCAGAGGATGCTCCAACGTCTAGACCAAGTGGGTAGATGAGCGTTGAGTGCCGATTACCAAATGGTTGCGCTCTTCACTGTGTCGTGGTCGGCTGGAAGGGGGTGCGGCCTTACCCGCCCGAGGGAGTAGGCATGGCTAGGCTGAATTTGACCAGCTCGAGGAATTGGTCCGCTATCGACGAGCCAGGTAGGTATTGGCAGACTACTGACAGGCAGATAGTGAGGTGTTTTTCACTTACCCAGTTGTGCGCTTGATTGGGGCGGCAGGTGGTGTGAAGTGTAATAGACCCCGGTGATTTTTTCAGAGAGGAACCGTACTGATATGAGGACTGACATGATATTATGACACCCCATCACTGTTGTGCATATGGGCGGGCGCACGTGGGCGGACGCTGATGTGGGCGGGGCTGAGGCCTGGGCGAGTTATCACACTGGACGAGCTACCAGCGGTTGGCAGGCTACTGTGCTGACAGGCTACTGAGTAGGAGTTGCATACTCATTCATTCATCCATTGCGCAACTAATTGTTGTGTATCTTCGCTATGGCAAGAATTGCGGTTGGGCGCGCTACTAACCTGAGATTAGGAGTTTACCATGTTGAGTCAGACTATCCAAATTTAGGTATAAGACTGGTTTGGATATAGGTTCCTTGTGGTGGCCCCGTAGCCTGCGATACTGCGTACTATCATACCGACATCACACTCCAGCATGGTCATTCCATTAGCACCATATACTGCATATTCCATTACATCTTCGGCGTGTGGCATTGTGGGTTGTTATGTTTCTGTATTCATGTGACTTAGATGAGAGTGATGATATTTGTTAGCTCTTTCGAATTGTGTATTACATTATATCCTTGTCATTCGACATTTGATTATCTATGACTCATCATTTGCATAGCTGTCCTATATTGCGTATTCTGATATTGATTAACTTATGGACTTGTTCATACTTTCGCTTATTCTGTTATCGCATGATTATAATCTTGTCAGTATTTCTGTTTACGCTGCTAATTCCTGCTCTTATCAGTGTTTCTGCTTATTTAATCATTGTATGGTTTATGGATTAATAGCTTTTCGGTATTGTATGATTATGATATTGTATTGAATACTTGACACTTATCTCGTGCACACACTTACACCACCCTCTAAGCTTTCTATAAGCTTATGCACGATATATGCGTGCAGGTGATGTTAGGTTGCAGCAGCATTGAGCTTGGAGCGTGCAACTGTTTTCTGGAGCTTTGATTTTGACATATATATTTCTCTTTCAGCATTGTATTCAAATGATTATATTAGTGGATATGTGATGATAATGTTGCCTTTATGATTTGGATAAACTTGTGGTTATGCTTATTACTAGTTAAATGTACAAAAAAAAAAAAAATTCTCCTTGTAGGATCCCGGGATCGAAAATCTGGCATATGAATGCTAGGAGCCGAGAATGGGATACTACGGAGGCTGTCGGCACCGGATTCGGCAATTGAGATTCCTGTGAATCCGATTTTTGAGTTTGGGGCATGACATCCTTGACCCCCGAGAGAAAATAGGCAAGACGCTTACCCAGTTTGTTGGCAATCTAAAAACTTTGAAATGAATCAAATAGTCACTTCAGTCAAATGGTAGATACTGATTGCTTTTCTTTTCATTCCTTTTTCTTTTCCCTTTAAATGTTAATCTATTGGGTTGGTTTATTCCAACATTAGTTTTTTTTAATGTCAGGTGCTTGCATTGCTTTCAGGTTATATTCTATCTAGTTTAGTTGCATTTTCATCTTTATTTGTTGAGAATTTATGTATTTTGTAAATTAAGCATATTATACTAAATTCATTTCAATTTGGTTTTTTGAAAAAAAAAAGATAAATTCATTGTAATTTGTTATGTTGGTTTACTTCTGCATCTGCTTTATTGTAGACTGCTTTCTAGCCCTATTTAAGCAAAAGGAAAAAGGGGAAAAAAGAATACAAGCATAACTTAATAAGGGTCTCTGACAACAGAATTTAAGAACTAAAACATCATAGATCACCAATATACATGGGTTGTGTTCAACAAAATGAAGTAAACCTATTGTATTGCAGCAGCTGCTGCAGAAGGTTAACTTCTTTGGGCAGCCTCAAATTTGTATGGCTTTTACTTTCATGATTATCCACTCACCCTTTAACGCAGGGATGAACGTGATAAGGTCGATCACCGTCTTCCTCAAGGATAACTACGCCGAATCCATGGAGCTTCTCTGGACTCCTCACAGAGACTTTTTGAATCCACGAGGAAAGAAAGCAGGAAAATAGAAATAAATTCTAATAATATTCGAAATTAATTAATGAATGAATAAAAACAAGTTCACAACCCTTTAAATAAGGGTCCCAAGCAACAAGAAAGAAATCAGAATCAAACTACAACTAAAACTCCTAGAATCCGTGACTTACTATAAATAGTAAACTTACTATTTATAGACGGTCGTGATGTCTACTAGTGCGCAAGGTTTTCAGCCAAAAATAGTAAGTGTCCTATTTGGCTTCACCAAACTGTTCTCCTAATTATTCTAAGCACTTTTCATGTTGGACACAACTCCTAAATCCCAACAGATGAAGAATTATAATCAAACTAAAACTTACTATTTATAGTAAAAACAAAAATAAAATAGGGAAACGACTGTCAATCAGGGAGTTTTTTGCAAATCCGGGCTGCGCAACCCTGCATAGAGGGGTTGATTGGCTAAAGTAGCTCGTTCCACCCCAAAATCATATATTTTATGTCAGATAACTCATTCCAGATTGCGAGATACGCCCGATCTAAGGTCTAACGATCCGGATCGCTTTTGTCATTGACAGGGCCTTTTCTGATCCATCTTGGCCATGAAACTGTCCGTGACCCGCTCTACATCACCCTTGTGGTGAAACCAATGACCAACTCTGGAGATTATTACTTCCCACATATGGTTTTAAGATCAGGACTTGGAAACATTCAGTTTCATTCTGATCTGACTATATCATAGCCAGCACAAATAGGCCATTATTTCAAGTTTATTATGTGTAAATGATGTAATGATGTAAGATATGCACTCTTAACACGGATAGATCAAAAGAACCACAAACGAAAGCAGTAGTTCATGAAAACTAAACCTAATTCTAGGTAGAGCATGATGTAACCAAGTCCTAGACATGTCTAGTTTGAAGAGATTTGTTCTGATATGAAAAAGTTGTCATTCGAAATGTTGATCATAAAATAGCCATAACTTTTAATTTAGGCATCATCACGAAACACGTGACCTATCAATATTTATGTAACCACGGTTCCGGGGTCAACTAACCTACTTAACAGGTCAATATTTATGTAACCACAGTTCGAGTATGCATAGGGGGTGAATTCCCAGGTGTAGGGAGTGAGTGTGTGGGGGTGTGTGGGGGTGTGTTTGTGGGGGGTGTGTGTGTGCGTGCGTGTGTTATAATAAAAAATAAATTCTAAAAAAAAAAAAAAAACAGGTCATGAACATCTATTTCACAAAAAACTCTATTTTTGCCAAATTTAATCTTTTTGGATTTTATTTTTTATTTTTTGTTTTTTAGAAGTTGCTTGAATAGAAGAATTAACTACCTTTTGGATTTAACGTTTCGACTACTTGAGGAGGAATATCTTTCTCATTATTGTTTCACGGTCTTCCCTGTGTCCAGGAAACCAGTTTTGATGTCTTTAATCTTTTCTCTCAATTTGATCTTGCACTGACCGTCCACATTTCTTTCCACAAAATTGATTCTTACCAGCCAACTAATCAAGCAACTTACCACCTACCCCTCTCTACTCAATACAGTAGGTAATGGGTAAGGGAACTCCACAATCTGTACACTGTAACAGAAACTCTGTATATTTCAAATACGGGAGAAAAAAAAAAAAAAAACTGCACACGAAGGAAGCCATTCATTTGTAACATGCATGGATGGACGAGGTAAGGATGTTATGCTGCAAACGCAAGCATGCTAGCATACTATACACTCCGAAAAAGTTATTAATGTGCTATGAATACCATCTTAAGTGATATATTAAAACTCTTCTTTTCAGCTGTCATTTGGTAGTTTTGATACAGATGATCTGTAGTGAATATTTAACTGGAAATGGATCACCCAAGTTGACAGAGATGGGAAAATTTGCAATGCTATGGTTCAAATAGTAAGTCCTTACTAAAATGTTATACATGCTTTCTTCAATCATTTTAAATAGGAACTCCATAAGGCCAACAACAACACGAATGTCAATACTGAGACTACACAACCCACAACTCCAGGTAATCTAAGTACCCTTTTATCGCTATAGCAGCATCTGATCACATATAGTAGTGATCTTCCAACCCTGGCGATAAAATATTAAATGGCCGATGGAGCAAAAAGAAAGGAGAGAGCGAGATAGAGAGAGAGAGAGCGAGATAGAGAGAGCATGTTATCTCCGACGTCAAAATTTGAGACCTGGACAGCATAGCATCATAGGCTTGTATACTGACAGAGGTGTTCAATGTGGCAAAGCACTTAGCTTTCACGAATAAGAGAAGTATTCATTTCAGCAAGCGCTACAATCCTTTGATCCGTAGATTCAATTCTGGCTACCAGCTCAGCTAACTGGCCTTTCACACTGAGATCAATCACATGTGAACCTTCCTTTTCATAGCTAATGACAAACCCAGCAATTAGTGATGGATCAACGGTGTTTTCGAGCCTCATATTATCGGAACCAGTCATCCTCTGCATTTTCCTTGCAATCTGATCCAGCTGTTTGCCTTCGAGCTTCACAGCAGAAGAAACAGCCACTACCAGAACATTATTTTGCTTAGCAGAGAAAAGGTCAAGCTCTCCCATGACATCTTGTATCAGATTACTCTTTTCATTCTCCACGAGAGAATGGAAGAAGCTCAGATTGAATGGTTTGAATTCAGCATCACTAGCCACAATACCATGCATTTTCAACTGTTCAATCTGGGTGATGGGCTGCATTAGGAGATTGAAATTGTCTTCACTCTTAAACAACTGAGGGGCTTTGCAAACACCATTAGTGATGGAATCAAGCATCCCATTTAGTTTGTGCTTCTCAAAATCAACGTCAGTATTCTTGGAGAATGATTCTTCCTTCCTGGTTCCCGCACTTGTGGTAGTTAATGTGTTTTTCTTCAATGATTGTAATGCCCTTAAGGATTGTGATTCATGAAACGAGGGAATCATTGGAACATGTTGAGATATATCCTGAGAAGTGGCACCTTTTGAAGGAAATGATGGCTGCCTGTGGGGTGTGATGGACTGATTTAAGATAGTACTCATCTGCCAAAAGCTCTGTTTGTTAGTTCAATGATACAACACAGGTGTCTTTTGCATATACAAGTAAAAGGATTGAGCAGTATAAGTGGTTATCGATCTGCATATATTTTCAAGCATTTAATTTATTGATGCTAAACATATCATAGAACCATTCAAGATAAGAGAACCCATTAACATCACATAGGCACTGCAAACTATCTTGTTTCAATAGTTAATAGTAGTAATGTTTTTAGAATATTGCTTATTTGTCTATGGACATGGAAAGCCTACTACCTAAAACTCAAACATAACAACCCATTACATGGAATTTTTCTCACCCTTCCATTGCCAGGTTCTCTATATCTATGTTTTCAGAGTCTAGATAAGGGCATAAAGAATTCATAGCTTGCTTCCAATTAAGTTGCCTAAACAGATCAAATAGCTATTCTTCATGACCTCTATGCATCTTCAAAAAAGTGGTGTCAAATAAAAGATGTATGATGGATTATAACTTACCATTTTAGTAAGTTTGCTATATTGTGTAAGTTTACCAATTGAGTTGTTAGAGAAAGCAATTTCACTATTATCAATTTTATTCCAATTCATAAGTGGGATTTTTTTTATTTTTTATTTTTTTTTATTTTTTTTTTTTTACCTCATGTTGGTTCAGGGCTTATTGTATAGGAAGGAGATGGTGATCCTCTCCTTCCTTTTATCCACACTCGTAGTACATTAGTTAATTGAGATAATCACTTGTTGATGTTTTATAAATTTTGAAAATCAGTGACCTTCACCCCACTGTTTTTCTTATTAAATAAAAAGGAGTTTGTGACTGTTCATCCAACTCATCCTCAAAGGTGACCACTTCAGTATAATAAAAAAGGATAGTTTGAAGAGCGACAACGCTTCGACTAATAATATATGTGCTTTTTTCCTTTTTCTTTTTTCTTGGTTAGCTTGTTACACACCCCACTGTCAGTGCACACTCCAATGTTAGCCACCCCCACTAGGGGAATCGATACCATGACTGCAGCGTTGAAACGAGGTATCTTCATAATAATAATAATATTATAATATTAATATTAATATATGTGCTTGTCTTCATATGTGAGTTGC
This sequence comes from Magnolia kwangsiensis, assembly GCA_037074715.1. Taxonomy (NCBI): domain Eukaryota; kingdom Viridiplantae; phylum Streptophyta; class Magnoliopsida; order Magnoliales; family Magnoliaceae; genus Magnolia; species Magnolia kwangsiensis. The sequence goes on from CM073588.1 coordinate 159,996, forward strand.
GGCTTCTTCTCATGGTCTCAGTTCCAATAATTAAGAAATATTAATATTCTGGATGTTGGAAGAATACCATGAATTGCAAGGTTAACCCAAACTGGATGCAATTAAGAGGTGGTAATAAGTAAATTAGTTAGTGGCCGATAACAACCAGGAGGCCATGCTAAACACAACTGTTTAAGAAAGAAATCTCAAAGAAGGAGAGTTTCTCCGACTATCAAGAACCTCTCTGTTTTCTTTGTTCTTTTCTTTTAAAGAATTATTAATAATGTGCCCGTTTTAAGTAACCTAATCAGATTTTCAATAAACTTTGAGAACCCACGAATCCAGCACATGAAAAAAAAAAAAAAAAAACATTTTTCTTATTGCTGCTAAGTAAAGCAGGGCTTAATTTGTCAAGAGTAAAAAGAAAGAAATAAAAGAACTCCCACTTTGGAGGAAGTGATGAACATCTGATAAAGAAAATGAGGAATTAGAAGAAGAAGAAGAAGAAGCCAAACTCCAGAACCAGAATAATACCTTCCTTTTAATTCCAATTTCAGGGGAAACGGCGAACCGACGGCTCCAAGAAAACAGAGGAGATGAGGGGAAGGTGGCGGTTGGTGATGGGGTGGGATTTTTCTTTTCTTTTCTTTTATGCGTAAAACAAGAAAATCATAGATAAGGTGTAATCCTGATATAATTCCAAGAAGATAATATATATAAATAAATACAAAAGCCTAAACAGATGATGAGAAACGAGTAGTAGCAGCTCTCTCTGTCTCTGTCTCTCTCGTTATCCATTCGTATCCTTCCATTTCCATCCATCCATGCATTGTGAGTGGTCGAGAAACGAGAGGCTTAGAGAGGCCGGAACGCTCCTTTCCTTCCAAGGATTACTTGACACGTGTCCACGTTGGAAAGAGGCTAGTTGGACGGGATTAGGTTCTGAGTAATTTAGTATGCTTATTGCTTAGCTTACTGAGAAATTTAGTATTCTTATTGCTTAGCGTACTGAGTAAACTCTGTGAGGTTCACCGTGATTTATTTATTTTATCCCCTCCGTCCATCTATTTTACCAGATAATTTTGGTGATTTATCACAAAAACGAAGTATATATAAAGCTTAAATGGACCACACTACAGGAAACAGTGTGAATTTAATGTTTACCGTTAAAAATTTCTTGGGGGTCACAGAAGTTTTAGATCAATCTTATATTTATTATTTTTACCTTCATCCATCTGTATGATCTTATGAAAAAGTTGGATGACAGGTAAATATCACTGTGGAGCCCATAAAAGTTTCAACGGTGGAAATCATTATTCCCACTGTTTCCTGCGGTATGATCCACTTTAGATTTGGATATGCTTAAATTTTAAACTCAACCCTTAAATGATAAAAAAAAAACAATGTATGGACGGCGTGGATAAATCAAATACATTCACAGTGGCCCAACTGAGTTTACTCAGTATGATGGATTTCAGCTGGACGCGGATCGCCTGCAGCGCATGTCTTCGGAATATCCCCTCTTATCGGACGCGGATTCTCAGCGAAAGGCTTTCGCAATAACTTCCAACGACGGGAAGTTAGGTGGGACCCACCGTGATGTTTATTTGAAATCCATCAGGTCCATCAGTTTTACAAGATCATTTTAAGTGATGGCCCAAAAATAATCTAAATCCAAAACTCAAGTGAGCTGTACATCAGGAAAACGTGTATAGGTAAATTCATACCGTTGAAATCTTCCTGGGTCTACCGTGTTATATATATACCATCCATACCATTCATATCCTAATTCCGAACTGATAACATAAAAACTATACTGATTCAAATATTCTGTGGCCCCACGCGTGTTTCAACGGTGGACATTCAATCCTCTGTCATGTGGCCCACCTTAGATTTGGATTTCCGTCCGTTCTGGGCTCACGTGATCTTGCAAAACTGATGGGCATGTTGGATTTTCCAAAAATATCACGGGTTTATGCGAAAGTCTTTCCCAGTAAATCCGCGGATGTCCTGCGAAAGCGCTGAAAACCTAGGTGGGGCACCATGATATTGGTAAGAAATTTATTCTGTTCATCCGTTCTGTGAGAGCATTTTAAAACATGGGTTAAAAAATGAGCAGATCCAGTACTCAAGTGGCGTGAAAACATGAGGATTAAAGGTACAAAGTTGAAATATTTGTGGGGCCCACCATGAAGATCATCTTTCACAAAAATTCAGGTCAGCTCATCCACCAAGACACTGTTTGAATGAATCCACGGCCAATCACCTAAATCAATCCATACATGCATACATACCTACATATAAAGTATGGTCCATTTAGTGAGAGAATCAACCTAGCTAATGTCCCAAATGGGTAAACTTAGCCCACCTTTTGCATGGTGTAGATGACATGGATAAGTGGCATGTTGGGAAGAAGATGGTTCTCAATTGTTATTAAAATTATATGTTTTGAAGATTGTACAAGTTCAGGATCTAAATGGTTGTTTATAATCACATGCTAGGCATGCGTGCTTTACTAAATGAAATGAAATGTATGTAATATCATGGTGTTGGGGATTTTGACCTGCGGAATCACATAGATCTAGATCTAGGATAGCAATCCAATGACACTAAGCACACACAAGAGAATACAGATTTAACATGAAAAACCCTTGCGGGAAAAAATTAACCACGGCACAAAGCGATAGATCTCCACTATGAAAATACAAATTACAAAGAAAGAGGACTTACTCGATTCGAACAACTTCGAATCTCACATTTGCTACACCCTTTAGAAACCCTAAAATCCTTTTAGGAATCCTTAAAACCCTTTTAAAAAGCTTTAGCATATATCTCAATCCCGTATACACCCCTTTATATAAGTTTAGAAAGAAGTAAAATCAGAATAAGAAACAAAAATTGCAAAATCTGCGTAATATTGTCGATGACATCGAAGGTCCATCGATGTCATCGAGAACGGACCAAAATTGTCCAGCGACCAAGGGTGAAAAATTTCACGAATTATCAATGGCATCGAGCAACCTTCGATGTCATCGACGACTACCATCGATGTCATCGACACCCTGTCGATATCATCGACAAACCAACAGACAGATTTAAGACATCTGTTCATAACACATGGTTCACTTAATGAGCAAAGTAACTTATTAAAAAGGTGATTCTTGGATGAGAACCGCTTGATGGACGGCTAAATTTGGCCTCCCAGCACATGAGTTTAGCAAGTTGTGTTGGGTTCATGACCTCTCACCTCCCTTTCTTGGAATGAGCTAGACATGGACCCCTATGATCCTAGACCGTGGCAGCAAGATTGAGTTGGAGTACTCCGGGTCAATTGATAAAGAGCAGACAGGGTCTGGTCTATCCTTGCATGACAAGAAGCTACCCAAACCAATAAACAAGGGTGCCACATGCACTTGATTCAAATTTCTTAGCATGTTTCGACAATATTGTAATGTAAAAGTATTATCATTATAATTTTATAATTTTATGGTCAAATACTTACATGTTAATAAGAGATAGGTAAAAGAATTTGTAATTATTATAAATTTTATCTTATGTTGTAATAGAATTTTATTTTTTTAATATAAGATTTAATATATTTTTTTTTCTTCCATTAATTTGACACCTCAGTAATATAAAAATATCATCATTACATTTATCTAAACATAAAAGTTCTCATCTAAATTACACATCAACCAAGAGACAAATACTATAATTTGTAATTATCACACTTTTACAATTCATAACAGTCAATTACAAGGGTCCTTAGGGATTAATGTTTGGATGCTTCATTCACATAGGAGAAGGTTGTCCATTTAAACAAGACTGTCCTAAATATTGAATATTATGTTGTCCAATGTAGTTTCTGTTCTACGCCCCTAATTGTAACTATATTCCCCCAATGCAACCCAATACCACATGCCAGGAAAGATCATGTTCACATTTAAGAACCCTATGTTCCTGCAGTACGTTTCCAAGGAAAACGTTGTCCAGGAGAGGTGCCATTCAAATGCAGAAGAATGAGAGAACCGTGTCCACATGCCCAAATGCACATGAAATGGAGATGGACATGATTATATTGAGTAAGTTATCAATACATCTAAATGGTGCTTAGCGTTTTCAAATCGTGAAACAGTGTGGCCAAACAAGTAGCGAGGCAAATAGATGATAGTGAATGAAAAGAAAGAAGAGGTTGGTGGAAACAGGGGGAAACAGCCCACCGGATGGTTGTTTCATTCTTCTTTTGGTAGAAACGTTTTTCTCAGGACACTCTCACCTCCTTACCTTACATAACACAAACAGCTTCTGTAAAAAGCATGAATAACGTCTCAGGGAAGAAAAAAAAAAAAACGGAAACAAGAAACACAAGAAACGCCTCCCCTTCAGATCAGTTATCGCTCAAAATCCAACACCACTAAAGCTTCTATCCTTTTCCTACTTAAAACTTTTTTGTTTTTGTCCTCTCTCTCTCTCTCTCTGTCTCTCCATAGAGATATATATAGAGACCACTTCTTCAGTCTCTTGCATGAAAACACCATCCTCTGCATTGCTGTTTGTATAAGCTCGTTCAATGGGCTCGCGTTCGTTGAAGTCTTCTTCCTCTACATATCCATCCTCATCATCATGGACAGCCAAGCAGAACAAAACCTTCGAAGTTGCAATAGCCATATTCGACAAGGACACTCCCAACCGCTGGGAGAATGTAGCTTCCATGGTGGGAGAAAAAACTGTAGAGGAAGTGAAGCGTCACTACCAAGTGTTGGTTGAGGACTTGAAGTGCATCGAGGCGGGTCTCGTCCCTCTTCCTAAGTACAAGCCCACTATTCCAACTGATGATGACAGTAGCAATGAGGAAGACGATGACCAGCACAGGTTTATATACTAGAAAAGTAGTATGAATGCACTTGCATATATACCAACATTAATTGAATCAATTTTCATTAGATTTACTAAATCATACAAGATTTCAATTTCACCTACTTGTGTTTTTAATGCGCTCTCTTTTCATGCAGGCAACTGATGTATCTCAAGTTACAGTGAGCTGGGTCATGTGACCACCTCTCTTCTCCAATCCCCTCCTTAGCAGTAGTTTAGTACTTAGTAGAAGTAGTAGTATTGATGGTAGCTGTTGTTGTTGTAGTAGAAATTGTAGTATTGATGGTAGCTGTTGTTGTTGTAGTAGAAGTGGCAGTATTGATGGTAGCTGTTGTTGTTGCTAGTGTAGTAGTACTGGTGTAGGTAGTTTTAGTTATCCTTTTGTGTTGCTTGTTACTGTTTACATCTATGTCTAATAATAAAGGATCTCTAGTTATTTAGATTTTATATTATATAAAGATATGAGTAAAAATGAAATGCTAAGAAATGGAATCTCGCTGGTGGGCCACATGTACAGAGAAATGAAATGGATGGTTAGAAAAATGATGACCCTATAAAGAGAAAAAAAAAATGCATGTGTGGCTCACTTGATGAGTGAGCCAGCCTCAATTTTAGGATACAACCCATAAGGATGTGGACATCCCTATGAACGGAGTGGATCCCAAAAATAGAGGCATGAGATGATCGTATATTGTTGTGAATATAAAGGGACACTTGCATTTTTGCAGAGCCTGCCAGGGTAGTTATAACACGTCAGTTACCTTTGACTACATGGGCTCCCTAAATTTCCAAAAGTTACCTAGTTATAACTTCCATGAACCGTTGGTATCTACATCACATTACTGGACCGTCTCTTAGGTTCAGTCCGCTTTTCCTCCAATATCATACAAAAATCATAGCAATATGTCAGTGGAAACATCCATAAGCGGACCGATCTTCTTCAATCGTTCTTGTCCATCCATTTTTGTATGCACTGTCTTTACGGATGGAAATGAGGTCAGTATGATTTTCACAAGGCACCCCATGAATAAATGAGTACTGGATCTAATGGATGGTCCAGATCGGTGATATGGATGCCAACAACACCAAATGCAACTAGGTGCATGGAAATGTTTCCATACACTCGGATGGAAAACACACACAAAACCCAATAAGAATGACATGACAACAAGAAAAGCGGTAACCAAAAAATAAAGCAAGTAGATGGTCAGAAAGGCTTTTTGTTAATGGCCAGTGCTACACTTCATATCTCAATACATTTGCTTATGAATTCCCTAGTTCGATTTTCATCTCCAACAGCATGTTTTGCTACATTGGACCCAGATGGACTGATGTGAACAGTCGTCATAAATGACCCACAATGATGATCCTGACCATCCATTTATGAAGTTGAACGTAAGCCATTGAAAGTCTTCCACCTGTTTAGCACAAGTTTCCTATGGTGCCCCAATAGTACAGAATTAAGATCATAGCCGGCTCTGGTCATAAGACCATCTCAGCACGTAGGCCACTGGAGGGAACAAGTGTTAGGATCCTGAGTCGCGGCATAGGCAAAAGAAATTTATGATATTACGGCTAGTCTAGCGTTTGGACGGCAAAATGCAAGTACTCTCTCTCCCCATCAACTCAAATTTTCAAATGATGGTGTGCAACTGTTCCCTCGATCCTGGTCTCGACGCATGGATGTATGGCCTAGTGGTAGACACTGAGCATTTGAGTTCGAATGCCCATGTGGGGCTGTGTCTTAAAAACAAAAACAAAACAAAAAAAAAATAAAATAAAATAAAATTGTTAGCCCTCATGATTCACCCCTTCAGAATCACATGCTAAGTCTGCATCAATGCGCACTTTATTCTCATTTTTTTTATTTTTAACAATTCCTTGCTATAAAAGAGTGGCAGCTTGGGTGGGACCTACTGTGATGTGTATATGGGATCTGGTTCGACCATCAAGTACATCACCTTATGTTAGGCCCAGTCCAAAAAAATCAGACCCATTTATAATTCAGGTGGACCACGTGATTGGAAACAGTGTACCGCCCACCCTCCAAACTGTCACCCTTAGTGTGGCACACCTGAATCATGGTTAGGCGAATTTCACGTACACATCACGATGACCCTGTAAAAAATCAAGTGATGACACCTATCTCCCAAGTGTTTCTCATAGGTCAGCTTGTTTTTTATCCTTGGACCTAACATTTTATGGTCAGGTAAAAATTCAAGGGTGAGTGTCCCCCTCCCAACTATTTTCTGGATTTCCCTGCTTTTTGAGCCCTAGGCCTAACAAGAGGTCATACACCTGATGGTTGGAGTGGAATTCAGAAACACATCACGGATAGATGGGCCCACCCAGGCCACTAAGCAAAGGCTGCTCACAGGAGAGACCTGCGAGCGGGCCCCAGCATGATGTGTTTCTGAAATCCGTTCCAACCATAAGGTGCCTGACCCCATGTTAGGCCTAAGACTAAAAAATCAGGTTTAAGTGAGGGCTACCAAGGGAAACAGTTGGGAGGGGGAGGCGTACCGTGACATTTATGTGTATGTCCACCAAGAAGAAATCTAACGAGACCAAGTAATCGTCTAGTCCTGTCAGGTTAGCTTGACCAACACACGGCAGTGTGCAGCCATTGTTTTACATGATCTACTGCCTAATTATGTTCTATTTGACAAGCCCCTAAAAGTATATGATAAGTGTTACACAATTCTAATAAAACCATATTTTTGTTTTTTTAAACATCCGGACCTGGAGATGACCCATTGCCTTTTGTGGTCGGTTGTGTCCCAACAGGTCCATGTGGTACAATCAACTGTCAGTTATGATGTCATAATAACATTTATTTTATTTTATTTTATTTTAAAAAAAAAAAAAAAGGGTTCCATCCAGCAACCATGCACATGCCCGAGCTCACCCACACATAGCTTCTCTTGCCCATTGCATGATGCGTCATCTCACATCTGTATCAAAAGGAAGTAACATAAAACAAATACTCTTTTTATGTAGCAACAATTGCTAGTTACTCTTGGTAATTCATTAAGATTCAACTCTTAAAGAATTCATAGTAATGTCCATCACGTAATTATTTCTAATTACTAAATCCATGTTTTTGTTGTTGTGTGTAAGCATACACAGTAGGCTGACCATATTTTGACATTCATATGGCAGCACCTGACCACCAGCTTAAAAGCCCAAGGGAAAAAGGAAAAAAGGAACCGGCAAAAGAAAACAACAAAGGAAATATATACACAAACCCAAAATCAGTATCCACAAGACCATGTAATGGAGTAAACAACAATATTCAATCTGTGACACTTGCCCACGTAGGTGTAGGTGGTCACTCTTCAGAGAAAGGATAAGAGATTTGCATCCACTAGGCTGTGTTTTTTTTTTATAAATCCTTCCTTGCAGGTAGGAACTAAACTGACGAGAGCACTTCAAAACATGATTTGGATCCCGCAGCAATGCTCTGCTCAGTTCTGCAAAGACTGAAAAATTACAAATTAACCCAAAGCTTCAGATCTTCCACCCGCTGATTTGATATTTATGTTATTGTGTACCAGAGTCACTGACTGCAGGAACCTCTTCAGGGTAGCTAGACAAATCTAATTCAACCAGTGACAGGTCATATGACTGTTGGAGAGAATCAGAAGGCTCCGTAAGTAGTGGAGGTTTCATCACTTGAGGATCCATCGAGTCCCGTACTGTGTTCAATATCTCGGGAGTGATGGTGCCAGAGGAGGATGAGCTTGATAGCTGTATATTATCTATTTTGTTCCCAAGCGTATGTTTGTTCTTTCTCACATCATCCATCTCCTGTCCAGTTGGAACAAAGGTGCGAGATCGATATTTTGTTGCTCCCTCTTCACCCTCACAACTATTGTACAGTACGTAGTCATGATAAGTAGGAGCAAACTGCAAGATTAAAATCCTAGCATCAGCTCAGCACTACATAACCAACGCACCCTGTAGATGATAACCCATGAGCAGTAGATGCAGTTTTGGTATTCAAAGTCCAAAGAATGCAAATCACCTGGTGGACTGTGTCATGATATAAGTCATTGAACTTCAACGCATGGACAAGATTGCCTGTCAAACCACGAGAGGCACCGATATTCGCACCTGCATACTCTTTGTATGGAAATGCATAACGATGACCGAGGGCCGCAACAAGCATCTCAAGGCATACGATAAAATTTTGGAATTCAGCAGCTTCTTCTGGATTGCTTAGGAATCCAGACTTGGCAGCAAGAAAAACCAAAACACCCTACAAGGACAGGAGTGTTGATCTTGTAAATTGAGCCAATTATGAAGAAATCAATCTTCTGTTGAAACTCCATCAAAATCATAAAATGATCAAGTGCTATAAATATATGAAATCCGGATGATAGAAGGACACACTGGCCCTGTCTTCACCCTAAACTCAACTGTGAGTCTGTGACTACTTGGCTATTCCTTCTCTACTTATTGTCAGCTCTATAAGCATGAGCCTGATCAGAAACGAGATGCAAATATAAGAATGAATACGTGAGCAGTTAAAGCCATTTGAATAAGGGTACCTGCCAATACGTGAGGAAAACAACAGATTTGATCATGACAAACTTTGGAACCGGATTGAATGGCCGAAGGAGATCTCTGCATGCCACGTAGAACAAGGCCAACGCATACAGTGCCATCGAATATGATATGGTATAGATGATTGTGACATATAGATATGCTTGTGTTGCACTAAAATTTCCATCTTCATATTTCCCTTTTGCATAGAATATGAATGTAACTGCAACTAAGATGGGTTTCAGAATCACAAACTGCAGACACCCTTGCTTGCACCTCCGTATGAAGCGACTGGTCAACCATAAATAGAATCAGGAATGTGTATTTAATATAAAACAAGCACCCTCATCTGAGCCTCATCCCAACTAGTTGGGTATTTAATATAAAGTAAATCATTTTTTATTAGTAAAAAACTGAGCATAATTAAATATTTTCAACCCAGGTGGTTCAACATATGCTACTGAAATAGGTTTATCTATTAATTTCCTTCAGTACAGGTTTTTACAATGCCCACCACATGCGTGAACTATGTTGACATTCACACAATGATGTGTTTGGCCATCCTGACCATCCAATATACTTCACCTCTAGGATAAGGATTAGTCCAACATTCACACCCAGTAGAAGCCCTAGACTTTCCATAAATAAACTTTATGTGGGCCCTCATTAAATGCCCTGGATCAAACAGTTGGGACAATCCAACTGGTGCAACTTTTGGGAGGACTCCATTCAAGATATGGCATATTAGTTGGATGGTACATATATGATATGCATTCACCCCTTGAGGAATTATAGCATGAATAGTTCCACTTGATGAGTGTCCTATCTCTACCCCCAGGAGCCATGCATGCTCTCATCAGTTTGGACCATTCTCAATCATTGTCCTGCCTCTCAGATGGCCACATTCCAATAGTGAGATGAAAACAATGATCCTAGTTTCCAAATCTATAGGAAATCTGTATAGACTGGTAGCCAAAAAGTAGGGAATCTATAGGATCATGCACTCATCTTCGAGCTATAACCAATACAAGAGCCATCCAGTGAACAGACATATGGGAATAGATCTGGACAAAGGGGGTGCATAGAAATGACTGAACCAAGCACCTTTCCATCAGCTAGGTCAAGGAAAGATAGTACTCTTGGGATCGAGATCTCTTAACCAGCAAAAAGCCACTATTTAAAAGCAACAGAACAAAACCAACATGAAAGAACATAGGTTCGTAGATGAGGCACATACCCATCTAAAGGTATTGCTGGGAAGCAACATGTCATCAGACACCATGATGGCTTCAGAATCCGACCACCTAAGCTTACAACAACAGCACCTGGTCCTCCCACCCAAGCCAGGCACAGTGAAAGGAAATTATAAATGACCCAAGCTTCATACCTAAAAGAGTCCATCCAACATTCAGATCAGATGCTGTGAAAAAGCTTGCAAAATTAGGGGAAAAAAAACTTGCAAAGAATGATGAGGCTATCAGCCATAGCCTTTTCCAAAATTCATAAGCCAAAATTCTGGCAAGTAACCGATAGGGGCTTTCCCCAGATGAGCATTATCTTGTTTCAATCAAGAGAATGAAATATACCAAGTATTTCTCAAATGAAAAAAGAAGAAGAAGAAAGGAAAAGAAAGAACAGGAGAAAAAAAATGTAGCTAGGTCCTCAAGTTGCTTTCTTTCATTCCCTTTCTTCAAAGGGTGAGAATCTGACATAACTTCGTGTTGCATGGCACCAACATGTGGTGTGTTCAGTTACCTAGAATAGGTACTTTTCATTGGAGCACAGGGATAAGATTTTTCTTCTGGGTCACCTTTGCCAGCACAAATACAACTTGCTACTATGTGTTTTATGTATGGGTAACAGTGGATCATCTCTTGTTGTATTGGTTTTCTTTCTCAAGCTTTTCAAGTTGCCATTGGTGTTTTAGAGGAGCTTAGCCCAAGTGACAGGAGCAAATGTCAGTTTTTTTTTTTCATATGGGAAATTAAAAAAGAAAAAGAAAAAGAAACAATAAAACAAAAGAAAGGAACAGACATATCTTCAACAACATGCTAGCAGCTAGCATTGACAGACAAACACAGCACCCTCAGTTCATTCCTAGGGTGAAAAGTGTTTCACATTTAACTTGAACATCATGTCACATCATTAGATTTAAATCCCACACAGAGTCATTTAAGGGCACACATGCGCAATGAGATGTAGCTCAATAGTTTGAGTTAATTCAAGTGTAAGAGCAGGGAAACACAAGATTTCCACAGTAGGTTGAATCATTGAGGACCATTCAGAGGTGGTTTCTTTAGCATCTTTGCTTTATTATTTAAACCGATGGATAGATCCAGGAGGATCAATGTAGTGGAGGTGTGCCTCTACAGTGTGTGTGATCACCATGTATTGACTAAACTTAGGGGTGCTTGGGAACATTGGATACTGTGAAAATAAAAACAATTTCTAAAGAATCCTAGTTTTCCCTTGTCTAAGAAAAAATAAACATCTTAAATGTTCTTTTCCGTTTCGAAAGGTTTTACTCAAAGAGCAAGGATATCGATTTCTTCTTTTTTAAAAAATGTTAAATGCCGATTACCAAGTTTACAAGAGACATCTCTCAACCATGACCTCTTAACACTTCCATGGAAAACTGATGTATAAACCAAACAACTGAGATGCTATTGGAGTTTACAGTTTCCATTTCCTAAGGATTCCAAGTTGGTTTTCCATGTCTACATTTCTCTCTATCCATACACACCCTTACGTTTAAGGAAAAAGTTCATAAGACAGCGAGCTATTAAGACAGGTGGTGCTATGTGGCGCAAAGTGTTGGGCAATTAAACAATAACATGAACAATGGATAAACACTTAAGAGATGAGGATGTTAATAAAGATGTGTGGTAAGACTAGGAAGAATAATTAAGAATGATCAGAGTAACATGAGAGAATGGTTTCAAATTTTGGGTGACTCAACCTGAAACTCGGCCGAGTCCACTCAACTCGGCATGACCTCGATCCAAGTCAAATCCACTTGGCGAGATCTCGAGCCATGTCCTTGGAAACTCACCTGTGAGTGTGACTTGGTTTGACGTTCGGCTCCCTAACTCATAATAATGACTCGAGAGGCCTCGAACCAAACCAATCAACTTATTGGAATCAGATCAATAACTTGTTTGTTGTTAAAAAAATGCTTCAGACTCGCAACCAATGTCCTTTATAATAAGAAGCAAACATCATGATCACCCTACCCTCAGCCGCTTCTTTGCATATTTCACGTGCTTTAAATAAATTTAACCACTTGCAACCATTTTAAATATTTTAATTTGACTACCAAATACATAGTTGAGTAAGGATTAAGGCTTAAGGCTCATGATGATCTTTACAATAGATTGGTTACAAGAAAAGGTGAGGGGTTTTTAAACTTGCAAAATGAGCAAGAGGAAGGGTAGGGACCGAGGTCATGTTAGATGCATTGAGAGCAATAACAAGAGGTAATAATCATGGACAATGAGATCAAACAAACATGGAGAAGCTATTTTCAAAACTTGTTAAATGACAACCACTCTAAGAGCATAGGGATAGAAGGAATCATAAACTCAAATGACATCAAAGACCATAGATACTGTCATAGAATTAGGATATCTGAAGTGCAGGAAAGTATGGGAGATACTGGGTTATTTTGGTGGACAAAGTTGTTCAACAAGATGGTAAGATCAACGAGAAAGCCAAATGAATGGAGGTAAAGTACCATGGTATTGGTACCTATTTATAAGAATAAAGGAGACATAAAAGGCTGCACTGACTATCGTGGGATCAAACTTATGAGCTATGTTATGAAACTTTGGGAGAGTGATTGAGCAAAGACTAAAGCATGAGACAAATATATCAAAAAATCAGTTCGATTTCATGCCAGAAGATCTACCACTGAAGCTATTTTCCTAATAAGACAATTGATGGAGTATTTGGAGAGGAAGGATCTCCACATGATCTCTACTGACATAGAGAAAGCATATGATAAAGTCCCTGGAGAGTAAATTTGGGGGGTGTTGGGAAAGAAATGAATTTCAAGAGGACACAACTCTCTGGTGGGTTGTTGGAAAAGAAAGGACTTTCAAGAGGATATATTGACATTATTACAGATGTGTATGATGGAGTGCTAACAAATGTGAGGACAACTAGTGAAGTCACGAGTGACTTCCCAATTACTGTGGGCTTACACCAGGGGACGGCATTGAACCCATATCTTTTCGCATTAGTTATGGATGAGTTTATGAGGCATTTGCAGGAAGATATCCCATTGTTGCAGATTAGTGTGCACCTGCAGTGTGCACAGCAGATTAGTGTACACAGATTCGTGTACACCTATGGAATATCATATAGGATTAGAATTAGGATTAAATTATCTAATATGCTCTCTTTTGTTTGCATTTTGTAAACAAACTTCTCCTCTTGTCATCCTCCTCTTCTATAAATAAAACTATTAAAGAGAGGGAAGATATACCACTCCCTCATCTCACATTCTCTTCTTCTCCATCTATCTTCTCTTCTCTCCTTCTCCTAATTTCACATGGCATCAAAGCTTTGCTCATCCAAACCCTTGTTCCTTTTCTTCTCCATTCCTCTACATTGCTTGCAGATGACATTGTTTTTTTATTGACAAGACAAGGGAAGGCGTAAACACAAAGCTAGATTTATGGAGGGGCGCTGTAGAATTTAAAGGATTTAAAATTAGTCGGAATAAAACAGAATATCAATAGGAGTGAAAATGAGGAATTAGTTAAGATTGTTGACCAAGAAGTTCCCCAAAATGAGTAAATGACCACTTCAGATATCTTGAGTCGAATTCATAAGTGGAGAGATTGAGAAGGATATTGATCATGGAATTCAAAAGATGGATAGAAGAAATGGAGATGCGCCTCTAGAGTTTCATGTGATCGTCGTGACCACTCGAATTGAACAGGAAATTTTATAGAATAGCTATAAGACCAGTCATGCTTTTATGGGGTAGAATATCGGTGTCTAAGGAACAACATGTTCATAGGATAAGAGTAGCTAAAATGAGGATGTTGAGATGGATGAGTGGCAAGACAAGGAATGCTAGAATTAGAAATGAATGCATTTGGTGGATTAGGAGCAGCACCAATAGGTAATAAGATGAGAGAAACTAGAATTAGATGGTTTGGTCATGTGCAACAGAGACCAAGAACCATATCAGTTAGGGTTGAGTTCATACAAGTTGAAGGCTATAAAAGGGGATGGGGAGGGGAAAGCCCAAAAGGACATACATGGAGATAATAAGGAAGGAGTTAGTGACCCATTGTCCAACTAAAGGTATGGCCTTTAACAGAGTGGATGGTGGAACAGGATTCAAGTAGCCGAACCCGATTAATTGGGATAAGGCTTAGATGATAATGATGATGGTTATGATGACGAAATACAAAGTCGAGTTAAATGAAGAATTGATCGAGTCTTCAAGTTGACCCGAACCTTGGACATCAAGTCGAGTAAAGTTTATGGGCTTTCGAACTATGCCTAAGACTAGCCTCGGAGATAAAATGAAGGAGAGTCAATTGAGATGATCTAGCTATGTCTACTAAAATTGGAGACCCTAAAAGGAAGGGAAATTTGATTAGGCATACAAGGAAAACCATGGAAATCTAGGGATATCAAAAAGGTTTTCCATTGGAGTGTTTTTGTGTTGTACGGTATCAAAGAAAATGGTGGATTCCACTGAGCAATCATTAACCTTCTCTAGAGTTTGGCTTCTCAAGCAGAAGTTGCGAAGTGACCATTGTGGGAAGAATGTGATCTTTCCACTTGCTATCTAAACAAGACCCCAAAAGATAGAATCCACATTTGCATAGTGCCTTGGAAAATAATCATTATATTATGATTCATATTTCCAATCCCAAACCAAGGATTGCTCGTGGCAAAATAAAAGGATTTTCCAGTGGACATTTTGTGTTGTTTGGATGCTAAAGAAAATAGTGAATTTTACATGGCCATCATTGCCTTTCTCCATAGTCAAATTCTCGTGCACAAGATTCAAGGTGACCATTTTGAGGGGAATACGAGATTTTTACTTGGTATCGAAACAAGACCCTAAAAAGGGAATCCACTGGATTCCATGTGTTTCAATAGTGCTCATGGAATCAATGGAAATCCAACATTGTATAATCATTACACTTTTCTTTTCTTTTTCCACAATCCAAACAAGCCATTAGGTTGAAAGGCCTAAAAGGATGGCAGGAGGAAGACTTAAAGGACTTGAGTTCAAGTGGTGAGATGGGACGCAAAGGCTTTTCACTTGGCGGCAAAGGTTCTTAGATAGGATGTTATTTCCTCCAAAACAACAATTCTAAGAAATTCGAGGTTTCAATCCAGGGAATGGCGAGAAGGAGAGAGAAGAAGATCCAAATCAAGAAGATATGGAGAAAGGCATGGTGTCTCAAGACAGGGGAGGACTCCGGGGGGACGTATCGGTTCGCGAGAAGTTCTTTTCGCCTTCGAGGCCCACTGACACTTCAAGATAGCAGGATAGTACTAGAAGGATGATCCAAGAGAAGATACTCATCAAAACGGATAATTTGAAGAGCGTAAGCTAGGGAAGATCAAACAGGTGTTGTGAAGGAGGATCCAATGGGAAATCATCAGATCACATGATCTGTGAGGAAGGCATGAAATCCAACAATGTTGAGGCGAGGACCAAGACTCAAAAAGGCAAAGCCCCGATTAATGACGATAGGAGGGTTGGTAAGTGATGCAAGGGAAAGAAAAGTAAAGTGAGAAGAAATTTCCTCTTAACCTCTGTCAATTCTTCCAACTTGGAGGTGATGAATTATGCCATTTTGGGCAAGTGGTGGTGGTGGTGGTGGTTTGGAATGGAAAGGTGAGCTCTTTGGAGAGAGGTTGTTGCGACTTGCTAGTAAATATAATTGCTCAACAAGAGGCTAGTGGACCAAGGAAAGTTCTAACTAAAGAGCTTCGGCAATTTGGAAAGGCATCTTAGGTACAAAAAAGCAAAGTTCTTAGAAGGTTCAGCCTTCTCCTTAGATAACAGGAAGACAATTTGCTTCTTGGATGTGTGGAGTAGTGATATGCCTCTCCAAAACATATTCTTGGCCATTGCCAGTCTTGTGCCGGATCGGAGCATCACAATTGACAGGTGCTTTGAGATTTGTGGTGAGACGGTCGTGTGGTCTCCGCCTTACCACTACTTCCTGCAAGATAATGAGGTGGAGCATGTAGCTCTTTTATAATGGTTGCATCCTTCTAGACCGTCAATCAAGGAGAGTGACAATTTGGTTTGGCTCGAAGGCAAGTTTGATCGATTCACGGTCAAATCATTTGATTCCATGCTTCACAAAAAAGGGACAGTTTTTTGGGAAGACTTGTGGTGTTTGGCATTATGGCGCCACTCTGAAGATCAGGCCCTTCTCTTGACTTGTGGGAAGAAAAAGAATTTTGATAATCGACAACCTCCATAAATGATCTATGATTATCCCGAATATTTGACTCCTATGTATGTCCAATGTGGAGTCAGCTAACTATCTTCTTATTCACTGCTCTTTTGCTAGCCAAGTGTGGTTTCTTTTCTTGCTAGATTCAACTTCGCTTGATCTATGCCCTATGAAATTGGTGACCTCCTCTTAGCTTGGCACAGGGTTTCCCTTTGCAAGACTAGTTTATGCAGTTTGGACACCGTCTCCTTGCAGTTCTTTGGGCGACTTGGGGTGAGAGGAATGGTAAATGCTTCCGCAATGTCTGTCGAATCACTAAGTGGGTAGCTACTTTGGCTTGGGATACTGTTGTCGAATGGGTTGTGGGAAAGGGGCAGGCAGGAAAGATGTAATTTTTTCTGTTTTGTTGCACTCTTGTTGTTTTGTTATGCTCTTGCTTCTTTTTTTTTGTTTCATGGTGCCATCTAAGTGCTTTTTCAATGAAAGTATTATTCGTCTTTCAGGGAAAAAAAAAAGCATCCATAAAACCGACTCCAAATAGTCAAGAGAAGGCTACGATGACAATGGTGGTGGTGGTGGTTATTTATTTATTTATTGAAAGGTGGTTATGATAACAATGATGTATTGAAGATGCAATTGTACAAAATGTGAGAGGAAGAGGCAGTGGGTTTGGATGCAGGGGCCAAGAACACATGTTTCAAATTGTTAGCAAGTATAAACGGCTACAACGACCGAGTAAGAGAGCGAGTTCAAAGCAAAAGTGGTGCTTGGGTAGAAGGTTTGTGCAAGTGCAACTAAGATTGAAGAACAATGTGTCACATGATGCAAATGCAACAACCTCATACACTTGGCAACATATAGATGATAAGAAAGGAACATGATACATTTACCATGTATAGTGTATATGTAAAAACAACAATCATGGCATGCCATTAATCACTACAGAAGGTTCACACACCAAGGCAAAACCATTTTTTGTAGAATCATTGGCGAAATCCTTGAGAAATGAAAAGTAAAGCTACTATGACTCACGAGGCATTTATGCCAAGATGCAAATAAAGAGTATGATGCAGTTTCTTTAATGTAGCCTGAAACTGCACAAGCATTATTTGTACAGGTTTGGATGTCCACAGGTTATCACAGATCCTGTCTTATCATCTATACGAAATGTCATTCACAGATGGTATAGGAATAAGTACACATCAAGCTTGATCTTATCAAGTGTGATGCTCAAAATGCTATTATTTTGGTATTTGATTTGCTATCTTCTAGACTTGTGCTAAAACTGCATTATTGCAGAGTCAGGAACAAGAGTTCACACCCACACACACACACACACACACACACGCACGCACACACGCGCACACGCACACACACACAGGAAGTTTGCAAATGCGAAAGGATAGGACTACCTAGCAAGTAGGCCACTGGCTGTTCTGCGTAAGAAAATTGGTTGATTACGACAAAATTGTATTCTTTAGGAACCGTACACACACCTTTGGATGCATATGGTTCAAAAGGGGGGAGAAAAAAAAAAAGCATACTGTGAGTAACATGGTGATCAAAGTGTCAAACCATAGATCTTTGTGCTCGGTTCATGTCCACTATTGTTTGTAGACCACCCAATATAACAACAGTTCATTTTCTTCAATGTTAACATTGCTTCCTCTTTTTCCCATTTTTCATGCATTAAATAGTTATCCACACAAAACAATGATACTATTACTAATAATAATAGGATAGCTTTTATGTCAGATTTGGCTAGAAAAAACAACAGGAAAAACTGCAAGATAATTACAGTGAGAAGAATGTTAGTTGCTGGAAGGCCTTATATCAGGTTATTGGCAAAAAAGAAAAAAACATATTCACCATGAAAGTAGATGAGCAGCAAACTTACATTTCTCGGATAGAATTAAAATAGATGGAGCTCTCATTGAAGACCAGGGAGAGGAAGGACAAGAGCGCAAAAACCTGTCACAGATTTATACCAGTAGAGGTCAAGATAAATTTCCTACAAATAGAGCAACTGAGTTTTTTTTTTCAAGCCGATAGTAAGAATTTTATTGAGAAAGGCCAGAAGCCAAAGAATACAAATAGAGCAACCGAGTTATGGAGATGTACTAACTAAATTGAGAATACAAGTGAATTGTAAAAGATTAAAAGAATGGTGAAAAACAGCCATTTCACAAGAAAAGCATGAAGAGTGGGAAAATGGAAAAGATTGCACACCGGAACCATAAAAATGATGCGAACAATGTAGCGCTGATAAGTAGGTTCGGTGTAATTGAGAAGGTGTCTGTATATATGAAACATTGCCAGTGCCATTGCTCCAACCATACAAGGGAATGCGATGATGATATAGTAAATCGGTGCCATTCTTTGTTGGAAGCATCAACAACTATTCTTGGACTTTTTTTTAAACAACAAGAGAAGAAATTCCCTGACATCCAAAGAAGCACAACACCAACAAGTAACATGAGCAAATACAGAGAGGAAAATGTTAAATGATCAAAGAAGAATGAATGCGTGGGGCTTCAATTCGAGCTAACCTGTGGAGAAGTTGCACAATCTAACTTTCCTTGAGACTAACCATTATGCAAGAATAGAGAGAAATTACAATAAGGGAGAGAAAAAGGAAGTGTCAGGGTCAGACGGGAAAAGTGGAGAGGGCGGAGCAGCAGATTGTGAGTGCTGCAACCCCACCCCCAAAAGCCGATTTAAAAATAAAAATAAAAATAAAAATAACAAGGGCTATAGAGTAGCAAAGAGGGGTTCAAGAAAGCATAAGAGACGAGCCGATTGATCGGTATTAGGGTTTGAGAGAGAAAAAGAGAGGCGAGGTGATGCCTCTTCCTTAGAAACCAATCGTCAGGGAGTGAAAGAAAGGGAAGAGAGTGAGAGATCTACTCCATATCTTGTGCTAAAAGAATACAGAGAGGGTCGGTGCCGCGTCGCTACGAGGCTGGCGCCGATTGAGTACTACCCGACGAGGGCCTACCTAGAAACGGACGGTCCTCTCGGGGGATCTGTGGGGTCTACCTTGATTTATATGGTTTTATCCACGCCGTCCATCCATTTTTAAATATCATTTTATATATTGAGGCAAAACAAGAGGCAGATTGAAATCTCAAATGGACCACACCAAAGGAAGTAGTGGAAATTGAATTCCTACTGTTGAAAATTTTCAAAGGCGTACAGTGATGTTTATTTGCCAGCCAACCTGTTCATAAAGTCACGGTCTAACTGTAGGAAGGAAAAAATAAAAATCAGCTTTATCCAAAACTTATGTGCCTAAAAAGTTTTTAACGGTAGGAATTCAATCCCAAGTGCTTCCTGTGGTGTGATACACTTGAGCCTTTAATCTACCTTCTTTTTGACTAATACGCTAACATAATCAGTCAAAATGAATGGACGGTGTGGATAAAACATATACATCATGATCGACTCCACAGAGCCCCTGACAGGACCCACCGTAAGTCCTTAGCGGAGTAGTACCCAATCCGCGTCCGTCGCTACGGTTTCCAGAGTCGGCCATCTAGAACGAAAAAGGAAAAACCAGGTATGAGAAATGGAATGGGACCCAATGGGACACGGAATGTTAGTCATCAAAATTATTATTTAAATATTTTAAAAAATAAAGATTGCCAGAGGGTTAAAATTCGATGGTTATGCACTTTCAGGGCCATTTTAATAAACCATCAAACATGTGCAATCCATGGAGTCGGATCGCCTGGGACCATTGCTGATGGACAACCATTCAATGTTTAACCATTCTGTTGAAATTAACCAATGGATCCGAGTGACCTTCAGATATATGTGTTTAATCGCAATTAGTCCATGGTTTGTACCGTTAGTCATTTGCGTGGTAGTTGGTCACTCCGTTTTTTAATCGGTGTTATACTATCATCACTACCATCGTGAATCACGTACACATACTGTCTTGGTCACTCCATTTTTTAATTGGTGGTAAACTATCATCACTACCATCGTGTATCACATCTACGCGTCAGAATGTCATGAAAGAGATTTGAAGACACGCATCAGCCCGTCGCAATTTTATGAAATAGAAAATTGGTAGCCCGAGAAATCACTGGCTAATTGCCCGTGGTGCTGGGAAGCGGATTAGGTGTTACTCGGGTAATACTTAGTGCTACCCCTATTGTGTGGGGCCCACCTTGATGAATGTGTTACGTATCTATGCTTTCTATCCATTTTTTTCAGCTCACTTTAAGACGATATCCCAAAACTTAAGAAAATCAAAATCTCTGGTGGACCACACAACTGGAAATTTTGGTGAATGAAAATCAATAAAAATTTGTAGGCCACGAATGTTTTGGATCAAGCTGATATTTGTATTTCCATTTCATCCAGGTCTGGTTGGCCTTATCGTCTTGTTGAATGGCACATAAACATTACAAATCTGCTTATGGGGGACCCGGGAAGTTTTTTATGGGGGGTGTTCAATCACCACTGTTTTCTATGGTTTGTTCCAACTGAGATTTGGATATCTTGATATTTTGGGACCAGGTCCTAAAATGTACTGAAAAAATAATGGACTGTGTTGATATAAAACACGTCATAAAGGTGGGCCCATGGAATGGGTAACACCTAATCGGCACCGTGGGGTGGCAATGAGCCGGGCTCCCCAGCCCAAGCGACCTAGCCCTGTGGTGCTAGGGCTTGGCCCCCTAAACTCACCCCTAGCCTTGAAATCTAACCTTGACGCCAGAGCTCTGCTAGGACCGATGATGAATGGCCGGACCCTAAACTCCTGCAGGCACTTTTCTCATGCAATTCGCTCCACCAGGCCTGTTCCACACAAATTCTACGAGAGTTACTATTTTTCATACCATGTTATAATGATAATAAATTGATATTTAAAACATGACAATGTTTAAAATTAAAAATAAAAGCTTGCGATGCTACCATTTTATGTGTTTTTCACTATACAATTATACAAATTTTCGTAGCATCCAATGTGAACCAATTTTATGTGTCTTTCACCATACGATTACGAAAATTTTCAAAGCATCCAATGTGGACCAATGCCAGCTGTTTTAGAACATTTATTGTTTTCAAACATGTATGGCCCACTATATCAGTTTCTTTTTCCCTGTTTTTATTTATTTTTTTTATTTTTTTATTATTTATTTTTGTCTTTTCTCATCATCCTCCTAGCAATGCTTGAGACTTTTCTTAGCAACATATGCACTAACCAGCTTTGCGATCAATCAACGAGCCTAATTGTTGGGAGTGATAAGAAGGTCCACACCAACATATGCCAGTTTATCACTTCTATTGCCCTACCCGTAAGTTATCAAAAAAGAAAATGAATCAAAAAAATTGATGGAGTGTGGACGCTCAATCCTGAGGGTGGAATCGGCTCATGCTTCCACAAATGTCTTCTTTTTCTTAAGGGCTATGCGCTGCTATTAGAATAATATTATATTTAACTAGAGCCGTCACTAACTACTTCATTTTTATAGTCAGTTAAACTTACTTCATTTTTATAGTCAGTTAAACTCTATAAAAATGTTAGAAGAAATGATCTGCAAATTCCCAACTCTGAGATAATTTTTGTTGGCCTGTGATCAGATATTCTGGATAAGGAACTTGGCTATAGAGTCATAATGTGTTAGGCACCCGCTTTAGTCGTATTATCATGTGATCATTACTTCACAAGATCTAACTATTCATGAGGGTAAAGGACCAGTTCTCATATACAAATGATACATAGGTATGTGGAATGACGTGTTGAGTGTAAAGCTTATGACATGCTTAGATTCGGTTAGATAACCTACCCTAATTCCTATAGTTGTCAGAGCAATAAACTCATCAACACAAATTTTTGATGAGCAGGATCCAACTAAGTTAGCAAGCTGCAAAGCATACGTTTTCACTGACCAGGTTGTAATATGAAATGTAAAAAAAAAAAAAAAAAAAAAAAAAAAATGATAAATTCAATGAGCAGTGAGAGTTGAAAAATGAGTATGTGTTGCATAATGTTAATGCTGGGTTTTAAACGAAGCAGATTGAAGATCGAACATGTGGTTGGACGGTAGTGTCACAAGGATTGGATTAAGTGGTCTGGATCAAGGTTTAGGTGACTCAAGTGGCTTTGAAATAGGTTGGGATGGGCTTGACATGCGTTAGATTCTTTCCTATGGCTCTTACCTCTCCTTGATTGAGGGATGAAATGGTTGTGCTAAAGCTCAAAAGAGGTGAGTAAGAAGGATCATATTTTTATGGTATGTATTGAAATGTAAAAGAAATTGGGGTATTTATAGCTCATCAGCTTGATTTTCTTGTAATTCTTGCAAAACTTGAAGCTATAAAGAGTTGGAAAATGAATATGTGTTGCATAATGTTAATGCTAAATTTTATACGAGGCAAATTGAAGATTGAACATGTGGTTGGACGGTAGTGTCACAAGGATTGGATTAAGTGGTTTGGATCGAGGTCTAGGTGACTCAAGTGGCTTTGAAATAGGTTGGGATGAGCTTGACATGCGTTAGATTCTTTCCTATGGCTCTTACCTCTCCTTGATTGAGGGATGAAATGGTTGTGCTAAAGCTTAAAAGAGGTGAGTAAGAAGGATCATATTTTTATGGGATGTATTGAAATGTGAAAGACATTGGGGTATTTATAGCTCACCAGCTTGATTTTCTTGTAATTCTTGTAAAACTTGAAGCTATAAAGGGTTTGAATGGTTGAGATCTTCACGTAGACAAATCTCATGAGTTTGAGTGGATGGTGGAATGTGTAATTTTAGCACAAGAGATGGGTATCGGAGTAATTTAACTTCACTACATGCTTGAGGCTTGCAAAGGAACTAGCTACACGTGGATGAATAGCTTGGCGAAGTATGAACCGAGACATGCCGCGGGTGTCACCCTAGGGGTTGCTCATACTTCACCAGCTCTATAGTTTTGGTATGTAAGACCTCCCATGGGGAGCTTGGCCAAACGTGACTACTTTGTTATCTCCCTTTATACTCGGACTAGACTTTGCACGTGTGCTTGGATTGAAATGGGTCTTGGGCCAAGTTTAACAATGTGAGTTGGCTGGGTGGGTTGACTCAATTGATTGACTCGGTTGGTTGACTATGTGTAGGGTCGGCTTTTATGATTCAAGCTTCTAGAGTTTAAGGTTTGGTTTGGAATAGGATTGGATTTTGGATCATAGTTTTGGCTTAGAATTAGGGTTTGGAAAAGGGTTTTGGGTTAGGATTATGATTTGGATTAGAGTTTTGGGGTTTGGATTAGGTTTCGTTCAATCTCAATCAACTTATCACCATGGGTGGGGTATCTACATGGAGTTAAAATTTAAAGACCATTGCTTTTGATATTTCATGCCTTTGCTTGGCTTGCTTTGTTTATTTTGTACCTTAAGCCGATTTTAGAAAGAAATGTAAAAGTTCTGGAGGAGCTACATGAGACAAAGGGACATCCAAGCACGAGCATTGGATGCTTGTTAATTACTAAGTACCCCACTTGGTTGTTCTCCGACTGATGCTTAGAAAGAATGAGAATGAAACAATCCTCTACAAAGAAAATTCCACTGACTGGATGGTTAAGATCACCCAACAGGTGTGATTTAGCTATAGCCCAACCATAGCGGACCACGTATGCCTTTTATATTGTTTTGATAGACCCATGTCTACTTTTAATGAACTAATAGTCAAAATAGAATAAGTGAGGTTGTGTTTTTTTTTTTATGGTTTACACCCGCATTAAGCTGGACACAAACCAATCCTGATTTAAATAAAAGTTTAAATCAAACCAAGCCTCGGAGCCAAGCCCGTTTAATAGTAATAATAAAACAAAACAAGCTCAAACCTGGACAATATGGACTCGCATGGAAGCTCAGCTTGATTTGTTTTGGCTTGATTCAGCTCATAGATTGAATGCACATTGTTTCCCATGGCGTGATCTACTTGGGCTTTGGATATGATTCAATTTTGGGATCATGTCCTAAAATGATACGTAAAAACAGATGGATGACATGGATAATACATATACATGATGATGTGGATAATACATAATACATATACATAGATGCACATTGTTTCCTGTGATTTGGTCCACTTAAGCTTTGGATATTATGTAATATTGGATCATGCATGATATGTTAAAACAGTTGGATGGTGCCGATAATACATGGATATGATGGTGGGCCCACAAAGTTTACTCAGTATATTAAAGCGGGATTCAAATTGGCTGGTGACCTGAACACTCGCCACTTAGCTGGTGTCAAAGCTATGTGGGGCCCACTATAATATATGTGTTTTTTCTAGCCGGCCATAAAAAAATTCCCATATCATTTTATAGCATGAGAAGAAAAATAAGGAAGATCCAAACATCCAATAGACCACAACACATGATTTAAACTTATTGGGGAACACAAGTTTTGGATCAATATTATTTTCCAGTGGTGGGGCCCACCTATTGTATGTGATGCATATCTATGCCACCCATCCATTTTTCCAGCTCATTTTATTGCACGGGCAAAAAAATGAGGTATCCATGCCACCCATCCATTTTTCTAGCCCATTTTATTGCATAGGCCAAAAAATGAAGTAGATCAATATATCGGGTGGACCATATCACATGAAATGTTGATCATTGAACGACCGCCATTGAAATCTTTATAGTGTCGATATCAACTTGATTTAAAACTTTTGTGGCCCACAAAGTATTTCATTGTCAATAACCTGTATATAGTCCACGTGACCTTATTAGCGGTTTGGATAGTGAATGAACATTTCGATATACCTTAGGAAAATTGTAATGGTGGTCATTAAATGATCAATATTTCTTGTGGTATGGCCCACTTGAGATTTGGAATTGCTTCATTGTTTAGCCCATGCCATAAAATGAAATGAAAAAAAATGAATGGGCAATGTGAATATACAACACATACATTTAGTTTAAGACCCGTATCCTACACCATATCGTTCGGTAGACTTCCGCGGTCTTCCCAATCGAATCCCAGCAACCTCGACCCTTAACCAGCATTTGTGCGCGACCCTGATTCACACCCCGCTAACCCGAGTCAACTCAACCCGAGACTTGTACCCTAGCGACCACGTCGTCACCGCGATTCCGGTGCCACATCTCGCGCGCCGAGGTGATACCCAGGCCAGGAGATGTGGGTCCGCGTTCAGTTCGAGAAAACGCCGCACGTTGCAAATACCAAGAGAATCTCAACAATATGTCAAATCAATCAAGTACATATCACATTACCCAAAAAGCAACCCAAAGTCAACTCTCTCTCTCCTACCCATCCCTCTTTTACAAATTTTCAACTCAACCCATACCTCACCTTACAACAACCACTCCACCCATCCATATCATCCTATCCTCTCTCTCTCTCATTCCTCAAAACCCCCCAAGCACCACACGTCCAAGCCCTCCCTTCCCTAAGTCAAGTGTAGCCCACCTTCCTACCTCCTATCCTCACCTCTAAAGGCAATCTCGTCCGTTGGATCGCATCCTTTGGAGCTCGGGAGACCAAAGAGGCTATAAGATTTACAATGGTGGGTACTTCTCTCTCTCTCTCTCTCTCTCTCTCTCTCTCTCTCTCTCTCTCTCTCTCTCTTTTCCTTTGTTTGGTGATAATGTTGATGAGGTGTAGGCCCACCATGATGAGTTTGATCCACACCGTCCGATTTCGGGACCCACCATTGCTGGCCATCCATTTGAACAGGCATGGATGAGAGGAAAAATACAAATGTCAATGGACCCAAACTGTGTGGGCCACCTATATGGACCACACTGTGATTTATGGGTTTTATCTCCACCGTCCATGGAGTGGAGTCACCCCAACTGTTGGCCCAAAGACTGGTCAGGCTCAATGAACAGACTGCTGTCCAGCAGGCCTGGACGTTGAGGCCTGGATATTTCTGGTTTCTTTTTTTTTTTTTATATATAATATATATACTATATGTATCTGGTGGGCCACGTGTGTGGACCCACCTTAATGATGTGAAGATCCACACTGTCTGTCCATTTTTAGGACGTGGGACGTGTGGACCCCACCATGGCAGCGTGTGGGGCCCACCTTGACCGGATGTGTATCATCCACACCGTCCAACCCATGGACGGTGGACGTGAATCGGGTTGAGTGCCTAAGGCAGCAGTAGTTGCTGCATTTCAGTCAGAATGTGGAGCCCACCTCGCTGAGGTCTGACGTTAGCAACTCTGTAGGGCCACGTGTGGTTGGTTCCACCTAAAACGTCCATCAATGAAGGTGGGACCCATTGACGTGGATGTACTATCCACCGTCCATTCATCTGGACGGTGGGGCCCTTTCATGCAAATGTTTCATTCACCGTCCATCTGGTGGAAATCCACCTGATGCATGAGTTTTATCTGCACGCTGTTCATCTATACATCCCAAACCGTTCATCTGAACTAGCCTGCAGCTGCAGCTGCTGTGCAGTGTCAGTAGGGTTTGTGGGTCCCATCTTGATTGTATGGGTATCATCCACACCGTTCGTCCATTGTAGACCCACCTTTAATGGGTTTTGACCCAAGTTGTGCATATGCTAGGTGCCATGTAGTAGGCAGCTGCTGCTGCCCTGCACGTCAGCAACTGTGGGTCCCTGTTGAGGTATGTATTATATCCTAACCGTCCATCCGGTGGGACCCACTGCTGTGATTTCGTCATCTGGTACTGTGGGTCCCACGTAAGAGATGCGTTACATTCAAACCGTACATACATAGGCACCTTCAAATCTCAGGTGGAGCATGACAACGCCAGCACCTGGATGCTATTGTTATTTTATAATATAATATAATACATACATACATACATATATATATATATATATATATATATATATATATATATATATATATATATATATATATATATATAATGATATACATATATGTATCTGGTGGGCCCCACCTGGGACCCACCGTGATGTATGTATCAGATCCTCACCGTCCCTCCATTTCTCTAGTAATTTTAGGGCCTGGGGACAAAAAGGTGGTCGATCTAGATCTCCGCTGGGCCACGCCATAGGAAGCAGTGGAAACATTGATGTCCACCGTTGGAACTTTTTCCAGGGCCCATCTTGATGTTTATTTTCCATCTAATCTGTTCACAGGGTCAAGCAGACTTGCATGTAAGGAAATACAAATGGTAGCTTGATCCCTAACTCATGTGGGCCCCACTATCATTAATCAGTGGAGATTAAACGGCTATAAACGGGTGGGTACCTACCTTGATATATATATTATATTATATATATATATTCTCCACCGTCCAGCAATTGGACGGTGGAGCCTGCCTTGATTAGCGTGGAACCTACATCGTCTATGTATTTTGGGGCTTGCCCCACTTGATGTATATGTTATCTCCACAGCGTCCACTGTCTGGACGATGGGACCCACCCTGCACAAGTATACGTGTAGGGTGTTGGGCCTACCGTGATGCGTGTTGCATCCATCCCATCCATTATGGATTGAGTAGGTGTACCTCTTACCACCAGCACCATGCTGCTGTACTGGCGCAGTGGGCTCTGCGCAGCCCCATTATGAGGTATGTATTATATTTTGTCCATCTATTCTGGGACGAGGGGCCATCCCACACGTGTGGGTAGGTGAACCCCACCTTGATGTATCTGTTTTACATCCCCACTGTCTGCCCGTCTGCGCCGTGTGGGCCCCTACCTTGATGATGCGTTGTATGCCATGTCTTCCATTTGCGTGTGACCCACCTTGATATATGTACTTTATTTACACGTTCTACGCCCGCGGCCCACCTTGATGTATGATTGTATATCCAGCCATCTGTCCAGTTGGGCTGGACATGGGCCACCATGCTGCACCTATTTCATCCTTGCCATGTGGTTCAACGGGATGTGGACCCCACCGTGATGTACATCTGTACAGTCTGTGGGACGTAGGGCTACCATGATTCATGTGTTGGATACTTGCAACGCCTAGGATAGTGGTCCACCTGGATGAGTTCGCTATATATCCAGGCTACCTATCCATTTTTTTTTGGATTATAGGATACCCATTGGGCCCATTTTAGTGGTGCAGCAGGCCCACCTTGAGGCATGCATTATAGGCAATCTGTCTACCTAAATTTTTGGGTTATGGGCTACCCCATTAGGCCCACCTTGAGATGCAAAGGGCCCATCATGATGTATGTGTTATAACCATGCCGACTAGTTTGCTGGACGTGCGGCCCACTATTATATGTGTTGTTCATCCATGACGATTAATTGGTGGGCCCATTTCGAATGTGCAGGCCCACCTATTCCGAATTTGAGACCCATGGTGTGGCCCATTGATATAGCCCATCATGATGTGTTTTTGGCCCATGTGCAGGGCCCATCTGTTTGTATTTATGGCCCATGTGATGGGGCCCACCTATTGTGTTTATGGCCCATTTGGTAAGGCCCACTGGGATGTATTTTCAGCCCATGGGTCAAGGCCCATTGTGATGTATTTTCGGCCCGTATGTCGTGACCCATTGTGATATGTTTCTGACCTATTTATTGAGGCCCGACTTGATGTGAATAAGGCCTATTAGTGCGGCCCATTGATGCGGCCCACTTGTTGGATATGAGTCCCATTGGTGCGGACCAATGTATCCACCCATCGTGATGTCTAGGCCCACATGCTGCATTTATAAGGCCCACTTGTAACGACTATTTGAGGCCCAGCTATTGGATATTTGGGCCCACTTTATGTTTGACTCTATGTGGACCACTGCTTGGGAGCAGTGTTGGTTGAATGTCCACATTATTGGGCAATGATGGTTTAATGTCCACATTGTGACCTTCCCTTTGGCCTTGTTCGGCCAATTCCGATTGACATGGCCGATTGCCGTTTATCAATCGAGGCCGATTACCGATTCTAATTTGTCGTGGCCGATTACCGATTCTGATTTGCCGTGGCCGATTGCCTATTATCGATCGAGACCGATTGCCTATTATCGATCGAGACCGATTGCCTATTATCGATTGAGGCCGATTACTGATTATCGATCGAGGTCGATTACCGATTATGATTTGTCGTGGCCGATTGACGATTCTGATTGTCGTGACCGATTCCGATTACTGAGGCCTACTCCGATTCCGACTTCGATTGCCAAGGCCGATTGCCGAGACTTATATGATGTACTTGCAACCCGTAGTTAAGGCCCATATGATACGTATTAGGCCTGTGAGTAGGGCCCACCTGTTGTGTACATGTAACTCCTGAGTAAGGCTCATTGTGTTGTATATTAGGCCCTTGTGTGAGGTCGTGGGCCCATTATTTGTTTGACTCTATGTGGGCCATTTCTTGGGGACAATGTTGGTTAGATGTCCACATTGTCGAGGTCGATTGTGGATACCGATTATGAGTATCTGACTGCATAGCATCATGATCCATGCCCATACGCATCATCTGCATGTCTGTTATGAGATTTAATTGACCATTGCATATGTTATAGTGCTGGTTGTTATGAGACTCCTATTAGGCGGAGATTGTTTCACATGAACGCACGGTTTGCGTAGGATTGATACATGACTGGATTGTTTGACTCATGCATCTTGCATGGATTGTATGACTCATGCATCTTGCATTGTGTGCTGTGATTACTGTATGCCCTAGCGACATTAGGGTCGTAGCCTCCACAGGCATATCGTGGATGGCCAGATGGGACACCAGAAATCTGTTCTACATAGGGCGCTATAGATATCCCTGGGTAAAAGTCCCTAAACCTTCTTGGTTCCAGAGATTGATCCAACGTCTATAACGAGTGGGTAGATGAGCGTTGAGTGCCGATTACCAGATGGTTACGCTCTCCACTGTGTCGTGGTCGGTTGGAAGGGGGTGCAGCCTTACCCGCCCGAGAGTAGGGGGCAATGCTAGGCTGAGTCTGACCAGCTCGAGGAATGGATCCGCTATCGACGAGTCGAGACCGATATTGGCAGACGGATAATGAGGTCTCTTCCACTTACCTTATCGCGCGCGATGTGGCGGCGATCTGGTTTAGAGTGTACTAGACCCCGGTGATTTCTCAGAGAGAAACCATACTGATATGTGGACTTATTGAGTAGAAGTTGCATGCTCATTCATTCATTCATTCACTATCCACTGGGGCTGGTGGTGCGCAACTAATTGATGTGTACCTTCGTTATGACAAAAATTTCGGTTGAGCGCGTGACTAACCCGAGATCAGGAGTTTACCATGATGAGTCTGACTATCCAATTTTAGGTATGAGACTAGTTTGGATAGAAGTCCCTTGTGGTGGACCCCGTAGCCTGCGATACTACGTACTATCATCCCGACTTCACCCTCCAGCATGGTCATTTCATTCGCATCGCATGTTGTATTACATCCGCGAGCATATGGTATTTTGGGTTGCTAAGTTTCTGCATTAATATGACCTAAACAGATTTAGCAGGATTTGTATATTGCATTACATCCTCGGCATCTGATATATGACTCCTTAGTGCATAGCTGTTTTATATTACGTATTCTGATATTGATTGACTTATAAACTTGTCCATACTTCCACTTACTCTGTCATTGTATGATTTATGATCTTCTCAGTATTTCTGCTTATTCCGAAATGTACGATTTATGAATTTTCAGAAATTTCGGTATTGTATGATGATGGTATTGTATTGAACACTTGACACTTACTTTGTGCACACACTTACACCACCCTTTAAGCTTTCTATAAGCTTATGCACAATAGATGCGTGCAGGTGATGTTAGGTTGCAGCCGTGTTGACCTTGGAGCGTGCAGCGGTCTTCTGGAGCTTGATTTTCGAATTATGTATTTTCCCTTTAGCATTGTACTCAAATCATTACATTAGTGGATATGTGATGATGATGTTGCTTTTGTGATTTGGGTAAATCTTGTGGTTATGCTTATTACAATTTAAATGTAAAAAAAAATAATAATAATAATAAAAAATCCTCCTTGTAGGCTCCCAGGATCGGAATCTGGCGTGTAAACATTAGGAGCCGAGAATGAGGTACTATGGAGGCTGTCGGCACCAGGATTCGACAATCGGGATTCCTGTGAATCCGATTTCCGAGTTTGGGGAGTGACATTTAGGTAGGCCCCACAACAAAATTTAGACAACTAGTTCTTGAGAGCTTGAATTGCATCTAAAATCCTTCCAAAAGCTGCGTGTGTAACATGTGTGTCACCATACTATCATTTTATTAGGTACATGGCCCACTAATAATGTCCCAAAACAATTAGATTATCAATTGCACCACTATAATTACTTTAATATGATGATCAACACCGTCTAAACATTGTCAATGTAAATCAATGGTTAACAATCGTTGGTTGGTCACTCGGACATGATTTTGTGCTTGTGGCCTATCCAAGACTTGGAATTTTATCATTTTCGGGAAAAGCATATATATTAGGGGGTTTATTACAACAATTGTGTCAAACATTACATACGTTCACTAATTAGATATATTAAAGTTAATTTAGTACTTAATTCAAGCCCCATTAAATATATTATGCATAGCTACTTTTGGATTGAAGTTGATTACTAATTCAAAGTGCAAAACACAATTGGAGGATTTCAAACTTAGGGGGTTTCAAATCCAGAATCCAGGGAGTTCCAAATCCACGTTCCCAATCAAGCCCTAAGGATCGCTCCTTATTAGGTCCATCCTCGTGTTGTCATGCTTTAGGAGCTATTGTGGTACAAAATCATGCTTTAGGAGCTATTGTGGTACAAAGAGAACCGTTTGAGTTACAAACACGCTTCAATTAATTCTATACATTTATTTCATCGGTAGACTTGCATAATCCACGGCTGGAGCAACCGTGAGTTTATCTAAATAGGCCACATTTCTTATCCGACCAACTTGGTCCGAACTCATTCAAAAGCTGATCAGGTCAGTTCACCCATGGTTTAAACTGACATGCAACAATTGACCGAGGAATAAAAACCAGTGACAAGGTGTGTTACAAGGAGCAACAAACTCACAATGTAGATTTGCGCAGAGATATGCCCATTGGTAAAGTGGGCACCACTTGGTATCAATCATTTTATTATTATTATCATTATTATTTATTTTATCTGTTTCATTTTCCCTTAAAATCCTGGAAATCAAAGCATACTCTTTAATTTATTATTGATATCTTAAATCCGTGAACAACAGGGTTTGTCAATGCCATTGAGAGACTGCATACCATCGAATATATGTCAATACCATTAGAAAAATTAGGAAAATCCATGTTTTGTCACCAAAATGTTTTAGTGTTCTACTTGATGCTATCTGTTGATGCATAAATCTGATCAACCCTTACTGGACCACTGGACCTCCAGGTACCTACATATGAATAAGACAAAGGAGACCTTGTCTCTAGCAAAGGGATCCTCCGATGCCTAAGTTAGAATTAGACCATCCAGATCCAATAGAATTTGAGGGGTTAATATATTTTTTGGGGTGTGTACCTTTCACCATTGGAAATGTTATTATTTATGGCATAACGGAGTTGATTACATAGATATAAACAACCCTTTAATGATGGGCGTGTATTCAACATACATTTCTTGACCGTTTCGCCAGATCTCCGGTGATGATAAGGTCAAGCGGTTGGAATTAAAAGAAACACATAGTAGGAAACTGAGGTTGAGCATTCGAGTCGACCCATACAACCGTCTTGAGGAGGAGTTTCTTGACCCGGATTCTCTAGTGGGCCGTGGCCGAGCTTTCCTTTATAGTTCAAGTAGGTTACCGACCTGCCCATGAATGTTGTACCGAACACTGGGACCGAGCCGACCTCCCTTCCTTAGGAGAATATAAAACGAAATCGGGATGACCATTCTCTTCATCTTATCATACAATGCAAGGGCTTTCTTGCAAGTCTCCGAACATGACGTGCTTTGGAAGTTTATTTAGAGGATCCGAACAATAGCTCGGGCATGTATGAGGCCAAGAGAGAGCCCGACGTTGTACAACAAAATACAATAGTATCGTTTTCCGATCATTGATCATGATTAGTATTGGTCGACTGCTTCATCTTATCATACAATGCATGGGCTCTCTCGTAAGTCTCCGAGCATAACGTGCTTCAGAAGTTTATCCAGAGGATCTGAACAATAGCTTGGGCATGTATGGGGCCACGAGAGAGCTCGACAGCTCAACGTTGTACAACAAAATATAATAGTATCGTTTTCTAGTCATTAGTCATGATTAACACTGGTCGACCATGTGGCATGCACAAATGTTTCAACTGACCTCATACTTCTGATTGACTTATTTTTATCCATAACACCATGGACAATTTGTCGATGCCATTGAAGTCTCATCAAAAGTGTCATTGAATGCATGGAAAAAAATTGCAAAAGTGCGAAATTTGTTTTATATTCCGATTGTGATATAATGTGAGGCTATATATATAGGGTGTAATTGGAATTCGAGAAAAGCGAGTGTTTTAGGTTTTCTAAATTCAGTCATAAGAGTTTTAAGGGCATAACTTAGGCTTGAGTAATAGATTTGAGGCTTGTACGAATGGGTGATCTTTGACTCTTATGATTTTTACTTTCATAATGTATTAATTATTGTTTTGTGTTGTAGTTTTTTTTTTTTTTTAAATTCCATAAATTTTAGATTGTTTGTGTTTAAACTTAGCCGTCTAATTGATAATACTTTGATTAATTTATATATGTGTGCTTCTACAATTTCCCAACATAATTTTGGGCCAAGCGGGCATTGTCCACGTGACATTTGGTACAGAGATACTCGATCCAACGGGGCCTTCGTTCCCATGGAGGTGATTTTTCAAGGAAATGACGGGAAAGCCGAAACCGCTAATGGTTGAGTACGGGCTGTAGTTGCGCTAGGCTGACCCTGTTTGTATCTAGCAACCAAGCCTGGGTATTGGATCTGAGGCTTAGGCTTGGAAATTTAGCCCATGTATTAGTGGGCTGGGTTAGACAATCTTTCAAAGCTCGTATGCCTGGCCCGTGAGAGGATTTACTAACTGTGAGAATCAATGGTGTTTTCGACAAAACCTTAATCCTCTCCATAATGGTTCCATCGAATCAATTTTCTGGAGCACTAGTTAATGGAATTGAACCATCACCTGCTTCCTTCACCCCAGAATTTTTGGCCCAGACGAGGTGCTGAGCTTTGTTTCCCTGGCTGGGCTTTTGGAGAGGCTTGCATGGCCCGTTGACAGTCCCAATCGTCTGTTCTCATACATGTCAGGCATCTTAGCCGTTCATTAGATTCCTCGGCTGGAAAGTCAAGTTGGTTCGGTGATCATGGACTACCCATACAGAAAAAAAAGAAGAATGGAAGACAAGAATAAAACGGTTAATCAGGGGCTACCCATCTACAAAAGAATAAATGCTCCACCATCAACTTACATCCTGTCCACCAAATGAGAGGGCCCATAAACAGGTTCCCACCCGATGAGCGGCCTGGATTCTGCATACGTGTGCCATTTTGGCACTGATCCAAGAAGAACCTCAACCTAGAGACGATATCTCCCGGAAAAAAACCCTCTATATAAGTGCAATTTGAGCGGGGAGTCGAGGTGGAGGTTTGTAAGGCCATACATTCCAGGGCGCTGGCCTTATCGAAACCTTTCCTTCTCTTCACTCTTCACTCTTCTCTCTTCTCTCTTCCCTCTCTCGTTAGCGATAGAGTATAAACAGAGAAAAGAGCCCTAGAGGCCTCAGTTCGTCATGGCTTCTATACTCGGCGTTTCGACCTTGTACCGAATACCTTGTCTGGAACATTGTAGAAGGGCTTCGCCTCTGTCTCCCTCCGAAAAGCTCCAGTTGGGAGTTCTAAGAGCTGCTCCTGGCAGGATTTTGGAAGCTGGTTGTCCTCTGAGAAGCTCTCGCGACCCAAGACCCAACCCTCTCTTCATTTCTTCTGCAATTGCCACTCCTAATTCCGTTTTGAGTGAGGAGGCATTCAAAGGGCTCGGTGGCTTCTCCAAGGAAGACGATTACTCTCTTCAGACAGATGGCTCCGAGGGTGAAGCCGCTGAAGATGATGACAACCTTGCCATTGCCAGTTTGGGTTTACCACGGCAGCTTGTTGACTCTCTTGAGAAGCGAGGGATTACCCACCTTTTCCCAATCCAGGTCAAACACCTTTTATTTTAAATTTCAGCCTTTTATTCTTCTTCTATTTGTTTATTTATCCAAGTATGAACCGAAGGTTACGAGCGAGCCTACTGGCATCCTCGTTAACATTCTTCCGAAACCAAAGAGCACGCAGCTCCCAAACACGCAATAAGTATTTCATCTCTCTAAGGCCCCCAGTTACGAGCGAGCCTACTGGCATCCTTGTTAACATTCTTCGGAAACTGAAGAGCATGCAGCTCCCAAACACGCAATAAGTATTTCATCTCTCTAAGGCCCTATCACATCATCCTTGTCCCATTCAGTGACACCGAAAAATCTCCTTCTATAATTCGCTTCCTAGACTGAGAGGAGGAGAAAATCCTCTGCCCTTCTCTTCGCGCAACAAGATTAGCCACGAGCGACTCACACATGCCATGAGGCATAAAAAACTCCCACTTATCATTTCTTGACACGCCTCCTATCATGAGAGGCCTAAAGGGCATCCACCAACATTAAGCTTTAAAAAGCGAGTTTCATCTCTCCAAGGCCCTAGCACATCATCCATATCCCATTCAATCACACTGAAAAATCTTCTTTTATAATTAGCTTCCTAGAGTTAAAGAGGAGGAGAAAATCTGCAGTCCTCTTAGCGCAACGTGATTAGCCATGAGTGACTTATGCCGCGAGGCTTAAAAAACTCCCACTTATCATTTCTCGACATGCCTCCCATCACAAGAGGCCTAAAGGGCATCCACCAACATTAAGCTTTACAAAGCCAGGCCTAGGAGGAATCCACTTGGCTGATACCCTCTCATCAACCTTTTTATCAACAAAACAGTCAACCCACTGACTGACTCAATTTTTTAAAGATTCCATGAGTCTCCTTAGTCAATCATGCCTACAAACAAGTTTCCTTTTGATTCAGCTGAAAATCTTGTTGATCTGAGTCGGCTCTGCTGAGTTTCAGGTTGAGTCACTGAGTCCTATCAATGAGCAGGACTTGCAAAGCACATGTCATAACCAGCATATTGTCTTTCATAAAATACCACTAAGAGCCCAATTATTTGGATTATCCATAGAGTACCCATCAAAATGTTCTTCCAAATATCAGCTGTGGACCTTCCCACTGTTTATTGACTAATTCTTTCCAAGGGTCTTTCAACCATAGCAATCTGATTTATAATTTCACAATGATGAATAGACGATGGACCGTTTATTCCTCCATTTTACACACAAAGCACGTGCTAAGGAACCTATGCTACCTATTGCCAAGATGGTCGGCCATCCAAACAACAACTTCCATCTTCAGAGGGATAGAAGCAGCCAAAGTCAACGTACATTGGGCGGCTCACTTGTCTTGAGGTCATTATGCATTTATTTTGCTGTTCTCCCTCCCTCCTTCGCTCCCTCTCTCTTGTTGTTCTTGGGTGAATGTTGTGCTAGTTTTGTGGGCTTTCTTGCAAAGTAGTTTTTTGATGGCTATTTGATCTTTGAGAGTATACCTATTTAAGATTCTCTGATTTTGTTGGTCTTCTTAGCGATTTACATATGTATTTTGTTAGTCTACGTTTGCCTTATTATTACCTTCTTATCTGCTTTACTTTTTATTTAGAGAGCTGTGTTACTTCCTGCCTTGGAAGGTCGAGATCTCATCGCTCGTGCAAAGACAGGGACAGGGAAGACATTGGCCTTCGGAATCCCAATTATTAAACGCCTCACCATGGATGATGAAGGAAGAAATCTTTCAAGGTTCTTTCTTTCTTTCTTTCTTGCCGTTAAAAAAAAGAAGAAGAGCTAATCTAGTTCCTATTATTTCCCCTGGATCACAATTTTACCTCTTTGTTTGTTTGAAGGCGGTTGGGTCGTCTTCCTCGTTTTTTGGTTCTAGCACCAACTAGGGAATTAGCAAAGCAAGTAGATAAGGAAATCCAAGAGTCAGCACCTTATCTCAACACTGTTTGTGTTTACGGAGGAGTTTCTTACAATGTCCAGCAAAATGCACTTTCTCGGGGTGTAGATGTTGTTGTGGGAACTCCAGGCCGTATCATTGACCTGGTCAATAGCAACAGCCTCCGGTTGAGTGAAGTTCAATATCTGGTCCTTGATGAAGCTGATCAGATGCTTGCTGTTGGATTTGAGGAGGATGTGGAAGTTATATTAGAAAAACTTCCATCTGAGCGGCAAAGCATGCTCTTCTCTGCAACAATGCCTGGTTGGGTCAAGAAGCTGGCGAGGAAATACTTGGACAATCCTTTGACAATTGATTTGGTAACATTCTACTTCAGTAGTGTTTGTTCCATTTGATTTAAATTTTCTTTTCAATATATCCTTTTACTTTCTGGGCAACATCTTTTTCAATATATCTTTTTAACTTTCTGGGAAACAGCATCAGCATATATAGCCAAAGGTACTAATGCAGTTTTTTCAAATTTATGTGGAATATGTGTAATGACCAATCAAAGTCATTGTGTAAGTTGATG
Organism: Magnolia kwangsiensis; assembly: GCA_037074715.1. NCBI lineage: Eukaryota > Viridiplantae > Streptophyta > Magnoliopsida > Magnoliales > Magnoliaceae > Magnolia > Magnolia kwangsiensis. The sequence continues at coordinate 198,402 of CM073588.1, forward strand.
ATTGATTCTTACTCTATTCTTTCATATCATGCTCCTTATGTCAGTTAAATCAATAATTGATGCAATATATCGTAAAGGGTTATTTTGCCTTTTTATATGATCTTTTGGTTTTCTCATTTACAGATGTAATTGGTGCCATGTAGTATGCCACATTTAGAAATCCAAGTCCTTGCAAAATCATTGAAACCTCCCCCCTAAGTAGGGAAATTTGGCAACAATATGCAATCGTTTCCTTGTGCAACAAAACACACACACACACACACACATATGAGAAATGCTCACATACAACTAGTTGGACACTGCACTTTGGTCCAACTAGTTGGGCATTTAATGATAAAAATTTCCTATTGAATACAATATACATACCTACATTGAGAGAATTTGGAATACATGTTATGGTTATGTAAAGCGATATATGTATCAAAGATCCAAGCCATTTATTAATTGAGGCCCACCAAAGAGAAGTTATGTGCCAAAAAACTAATAAATTATACCTATGAGGTAAGCGTAGATGCATGTTGAATCTAGGTCATTAGATTGTTTTATTAACTGTCCACTCTTTTTGTAAGTGTTTGACATGCTTGGTCATATGGCCTTTTTTTTTTTTTTTTTGTCCCGAACATGTTGACAATTTACTCTATGTAATGAATGGATTTAATCTCTAATAAATAAGTTGTGTGGCCCAAATCATTAATAGGTGTGTAGCCCACACACAACAAGTTGTACATCCATTGTCCAACCACCTATTTAAGGATTATTTGATTTACCATAAATGCTTTGGCAAAAGTTCCTTTTCACATAAGTTTAAAAGATGGCTCGCAGTTGGGCCTTACAATGGTGTTAATGTAAAATCTACGCCGACCTTTAGGTGTGTCACCCCATACTAGACCCAGGGATAAACAAAATTATCTCCATCAGTGGTTCAAGTAGACCACACATTTGGAAACCGTATAGGGAAAAGTTCATCTTCCAAAATGTTTCCCTTAGTGTAACCCACTTGAATCACACATGGGACCGATTTTTGGACCCAAGCCTACATTTTGGTGTGGCATCCAATGGTTGGAGTGGATTTCACATATTCATCACGGTGGGCACTGTAGTAATCAAGGGTGGATGTCTCTCTCAATTGTTTCCATTAGTGTGGCCCGCCTAAATCACAGGTCAGCCCGATATTTTGGTTCCAGGCCACACAGAGTATTCTACATCTAGTGGTCGTAGTGGATCTCACATGCACATCATGGTGGGCCCATAAAAAATCATGGGTGGTCGTCTGTCTCCCACCTTAGC